>JAPDSC010010897.1:0-10891 GCA_026290005.1 Latrodectus geometricus | reverse complement strand
TAAATTCGAAAGTATAAAAGTTTTTTGTAAAATTCTAGTAATTTGTGTGGTTTGTGGCTGACATTTATTTTAGTGTGTTTTTATCCACTTTATGCAGATTTCATGAACTTAAATCTGAGTTCTTGCGAATTTGCATAATTTTGAACTTTTAATATTGCGAAAGAAATTCTATATGATAATATTATCTGTTTATATATTTTTATATTGGTTGAATATATATGTATTGATTTTAATTGTATATATGATACTAGTTGTATATATATATTTTACTAATTACTAATACTAAATTTTCGAAATATATTCTAAAGGAAAATATTGGACAGAATACTGAAAGAACTTCTAAAACAGAATTTTAAGTGAAGATTTTTAATCAAAATTCTCAATTAGTTTGTAAAATTTTAAAAATTCCAATTTAGAAGTCACAGAATTCCTGGTGATTGAAGTCATATGTAAACTCATCCTACAAAAGATCTATTCTGGCACAATAATTTACAGATTCAGCAGCTGAACTAATTTAGAGGAATGATAGTCAAATTGCTTAGCTGAATTTTTTTCGTTGAAACAATAGTAACTAAAAAACAAAGGACTAGTAAATTAATTTATTATCAGTAAAATAAATTATTTATAATGCAAATTTAATCATAAACCTTTATAGAATGTAACAAAACATATTTTCCTAAAAAAACGTTTTTCTATAATGACAGAAAACTTCAATTGGCAAAATTCTAAAATTTTTTTATTTCAATATGTCTTAATTATTCAATAACTTCTGTTTGTATTATTTTATATAACTTTGTGTTTAATTAAAAATGTATAACAATTTTTTTAATTATAATGTATTATTTAAAAATTTAAATATTATAGCCACCATTATTTTAAACACCATAATTTGCCTTATGACGTTATTTTTTTTAATTTAGGTTATGAATTTTTCTAATAAAATTTTGGAATGTTATTTGATAAGTTGTGTAGAGCTGGTTAAAAAATCTATTGATAAATCGACTTTATTGTCAGCTCTCCACAACTTATCAAATTTCAATGATAACTGTTTTTCATTATTACTTATTGAGTTTCCATTAAATTGGATTTAATAACATTTCCAAAATTATGATAATAAAATAAAGTTCTGCTTCTTTTTTTCGGTATAGTTGCAAATATTTTATACTAAATAATATATTTTGAGAAAAAGAGCACCTTTTTCTTAAAAAGTTATGTTTCAGTATTTTATCAGGTATTTTAAATATATTTGAAACTGATTTGAAATGTGTGATGTAAATATAATAAAAAATCATATTTTTTCATTAAAAAGATGAATTACTTTAGAATTCCCTTTAGGTAAGAACTGTATCATGTATTTTTTATGTATGTGAATTTTTTAAGGAAAAATATCTTTTTTTAATGTGTAAAAAATATGCTATTTACTATAATGTAAATATGCTATTTACTATAATGTAAAAATGCAATTTACTGTAATGTAAAAATGCAATTTACTTGACAAATATATTAAAATAAAGAAAGTCAAGTAACAAAAATAGATCTATTTAAAAGAAAAAAGATTATTTAATAACAAATTGGCAAAGGAATTAGAAAAAGGAAGATTAATTAATTTTAAATTAATAAATTAATTTTAAATTAATAAAGTAATTTTAAATTAGAAAAAATAATGATTCACATTAAAAAAATATTTATACCAAAGGTATTATGTAAGTAAATAAATTACTGATAAAATGTTAATAAAATATTTAAATTTTAACTGGTTTAACCTTAAATTTTAACAATACAGGAAGTTATTTTGATCATTTAAGTGTTCTTATGTGTACATTTATATATTTTAGTAACTTCACTGTCAGGATTAAACATTGTATTTGTTATAACGTCTTACTTATTGAATGATTATGCAACTTTAAATTGAAATGAAATGAAATTATTGAAGTTAAGACATTTTGCTCTAATTATTGCGATATAAACTTTCGGCAGAGTTTGCAGAGTTCAATTTACACCAATGGTGAACCACTTTTTAGATAAAGTCACGTCTACATTATAAAAAAAAAAACATAAAATAACTTACATACACACATATATATATATGAATGTATGTGTGAATAATAATAAATGAAAAACATTTTTCCCTTAAAAAAATTTAGAAACAATTAAAAATGAATCAAAAAACTAATTCGTGATTATTAATATGTTTTATTCACGTCATTTTAAATAAAGTTCATTGTAAAAATAATTCTAATAGAAATTCTTCTTGGCGTTATTAGTAATTTTCGAATCAAAACTGTATTATCATCATGTGTTCCCTCAATAAAATATTTTTGAGTAGTTGTTTATTTTTTTAATTCCTTTACTCCAATGAAGAGTTGAGTTCATTTCCCAAGCACAGTGAAGGCATGTCGAACATTTATTATAAATTTATATGTGTGTTTCAATTTTTTCCCTGAATAATATGTTAATTTTTATAATAAACGCTGTAACTGCAAATAGAAGTTGCTATATTTATCGAATACATCGAAAAGTATTATGTCAGAATAATCCATTATACTTTACATTTTCAAAGATAATTATAAACGAATTTATCATTTTGGGAGAGAAAACAATGTTGTATTCTTTAAAATACTTGATAGGACAAACTATTTTATTATAATATATATATTTAATATATATATATATATATATATCTATATATATATATATATATATATATATATTTCTCTCTTTAATTCCCTAATATATTCCTCTCTTTAATTTTACCTAATTTTATTATTTATAAAGCGAACATTCAAATGCATGTATTTGCTTTATCTAAATCTAAACGAAATAAGTGTTTATTTTCTTTCTTTTTACACAAATTCAAAGTATAAAAGCAATATTTATATTCTTAGGTCGGATCCAGTAAAATCTTTCTTTATAAAAAATATCTCTAAATGAAAATTCGAGAAATACTTTATAAATTATTTAATTTAAAATTTCTTGGAATTTATTATGATTAAAAGAGAAATATGCACATAAATTTATCTAACAGAAAGTTTATTATAAATTTTTTAAAGTATTTCAGCTCTTTTCTTTGAACTTTTCAATGTATTAGTTCCAAAATAAGCGTAGAATTTCGATCATATTTAACTATACAATTATAAGCTTTCTTTTTAATCTCCATAAGAAATACTAATTTTAATAATATTTTGTCTATTATAGGAATTTTTTTATTCGTAGATTAATGGTATAATTATTTGTTTTGTACTGCAGATGTGCTGATATTGAAATATATTAAGTCTATACTTACAAAGTGTAAAATTATTTTTAATTAATTAATGAATATAAATATGTAAACATAAAGAGAGTAATTTTTAAACGCATTTATTTACTTATAAAAAGAAATGTTCAATGACATGCATAAAAAATATCATTACTCAGAAAATTTATACACGAAAGGGAGTATAGGTAATTTAAATTATATTTCCAAAATATCAAACAGTAAATTCTAACATTAAACAAAATTCTGTTCAATGCTAGGAAAATGTAAACAACCTATCCATAAGCTTAGGAAACTTCTGAATTGAATTAATTGTCGAACGTTTCGCAATAACTATAATAATTTTATGTATAAATATGTTAACTGATTGAAAAAATCATTATAACTTAAATGCAGAGTTTTAATTAATAAAATAATTTTTTTTTAATCTAGACTAATAGTTATTTAATTTGAAATAAACAAGAGAGGATGTGTGTGTGAGTTATAATTTTTGTTTCTACATCATTATCATAATAATGCTACCAATTCATTGGCATAAATTTTTGTACAATTAATCTGCATCACAAAACACACATAAAGTTTATTGCTCTGTATAAATATGAAATACATTTAACAACATTAATAAAAAATAATTACACAAGTAACAATGTATACAAATTTGACTTTTAAGTAAATTTTTAAAAAATTAACATACCGAAATATATTTCTCCAATAAATAATGATTCCTTTTATAATATTTATATTGTTGTTCCTTTTAAAAGCAAGCATAGCCTAGGCATTGGCTTTATATTAGAAATCAACAACTTCCTCTTGTGATATGAGTGAAGACATCTATTTATTGTAATTGTTTATCTCTTGTGATTGTTATTTCTAGAAGTTGTTTGCAGCAATGATTTAAAAAAACTTTCATGATCAGTTCAGAATTACACTCTCTCTGTTGTCGGAAGAATGCGCTCTCTTCATGTGTTTCCTTAACTCACTCGGTCTGACGAATCCCTTGCTGCAGCGGCTGCATGTGTGCGAGAACCGCCTCGTGTGTACATGGATGACGTGCCGAGAGAGATTACGTGAATGGGAGCTCCTGTAGTCACAGTGGGGGCACTTGTAGGGCTTCTGCCGCGTGTGCACCCTCTGGTGTGTATTGAGATTAGACAGCTGAGAGAAGTCTGTGCCGCAGGTTGGGCAGCGGTAGGGTTTGTCGCCGCTGTGCGCCCTCTCGTGACGCCGCAGATTGCCCTCCAGATTGAATGTCCTGCCGCAGACTCCGCAGGCGAAAGGCTTCTCCCCCGTGTGGATCCTCAGGTGCCTGCGGAGATGGTACATTTGAGTGAAGGCTCTGTGGCAGTGGGAGCAAGAGAACGGTTTCTCTCCCGAATGGACACGGAGGTGCTTCTGTAGATCGGGTGCACTGTACGTGGAGTAGTCGCAGTGGGGACACCTGTGCCTCAGATCGTGTCCCTGATGACGATGACTCTTCCTGTGCCTCTCCATCACGTCTCTGCAGGAAAAGAAGGCTGAGCAAAGGTCACACCTTACTCCTTCCACATCATCTAGCAATGGAAAACAACAGTGAAGTGTGTAAATATTACGACAAGAAAGAATTGCAGAACATTTAAATTTCTATTGTTATAAATATAACGATAGATTCCATCCTTTCTAATTGATGTTTTAGATTTAAAATGCAATATACAATGACTATCAAATTCATCAAGAATAATAAAGTTTTAATACATTAAAGGCATATAACTTTTTATAAAATGGCGTTCGTTTCCTTTAATGAATAGTTTTATTGGTAAAAAAATTTCACATTCAACAAAATATAAGTTGAAAGCAATAATATAAACAAATGCACTTTTTTTTAAATTTTGCAATGTTATAAATTTATTTGTGATTTAAATGATAAATGATTTCAAAAATGTCAATATGAAAACTAAAATATAAATATAATTCGAGTGTAAAAAATGTTTCTTTATATGTACATAAAAATCTCAACATAACGTTATAGAATATTATAACATAATTTATTAGTTTATTCACATATTTCTTAGAATGTGTTTTACAGAATCAAACATCTTTACTTGTTGATTTCACATATTTTCTTCGAGTAAGTACAAATGTGATAAAATTGCTACTTAATTATTAAGAATTTCAAAAATAAATTATTTTTATTGGGTAAGAATTAAGTCATTCATTTCTTTAATAAAAAACGTTTTTTGAAATGCTTAATAATGAAAACATAAATGAAAAAACAAATGAATCATTTATCGTAAATTTATATTTTCCTATACACTTTATATTTTACTTCTTTTGAAATTCAGGAAATTATAGCTATCTTTTTACTTAGGTTGATATATTTATTTGAAAATTGATAATCAGTGTTTTAGTGGCGGCCTACTTTAAAATAGGAATATATATACACACTATAGAAGGTTAATTCTCTTTTGTTTTCATTTACATTTGCAGAAGGAAAATTATGTCAAATATTGGTGAATGAGTCAATCTTTTCCTCTAACACTTAAATATTTTTTAAAAAGAATGTATTGGTACAGATTTCCAAATATAATAGAAATTTCTTAATGATATATAGAGAACGCATGAAAAATTAGATCCCAAAAATTTGTCCTATTTATAATTTCTAACATTTCAAAGATTTAATTTATCTAAAGCATAAAAAATTTTCTTTAACATTTTAATACGTTAAACTGTATAAAAACTTTAAATTAAAAATTTTTATTGATAAATTTGAAATATATATATTAACAAAGTTTCTGATTCTATAATCATTGATAAATTGCAAGAAAATAGTAAATCTTATCTAAAATACAAATGTTAACAAAGTGTAATGATATTATTACATTATATACAATAGTAATTCAAAAATAAGTGAAACTAATAATTTCAATATTATTAAATCATAGTAAATTTAGTTGCATAATTAAAAAATTTTGATAAACAATATTAAAACAAGTAGAAATTATTTTTGCAGATATTTATATATTTCAATTAAAAACATATTTAAATATTTCTATTAAAAAATATTTTCAATGCATACAAACCAACACTACACTTTACACTGTTAAATGATTTAAATCATTAATACAGAATTTAATCCGAACTATGTAAAAAATTTGATCTTAACTTTTAGGCTCTGGATCTATAATTTTGGAGACGTCTATGCCAAGGTCTGCAGCGTATTCTCCTCCATACCAAACGAAAAGCTCCTGGAAGGGCAGCACTGGTTTGTACGTCTTGTAATAGATCTTCTTTCTGTACTGGAAGGCCACCAGGTTCTGCCTCTCTTCTTGATCAGCGCAGTTCACGAACCTCAGCCAGCTGGAAGCGTCCTTCCTGACCCCCTCCACGAAGTGGTGTGCCTTTCTACCCTTCCAAACCTGAAAAAAAAAGAAAGAAAGAATTAACTATGCATTCGGTCTCCTTTTGCAATATGAAGCAACCAAAAAATGTTTCATTCACCATCCATGCGTAACCGGACTTCTGAGCCTCCTTGCGATCCTTTGTGGTGCATCCCTTGTAGGGTCCGAACACCATTCCCTTGGAGAGAGGCACCTCCGTCCATACTCCAAGTCCTGCCTTGGGGATACTGGAACGTCCGATGGACAGGAAACTGGGAATGGTACGAGCCGCTCTTTCAAGGGTGTTCTTCGGTGCCTAGGAGGATAATTTATTTCAAAAACAATTCTTAAAAAAGAAATTTTTTTTTTACAATAAGGAGCGGGAAGATCAAAATAAGGCTTGACTTTTCACAATATTAACATCTTTCATATTAAATGAAAGATTAAATAATATCTCAGATGTCATATATTGAATTATATTTGGTTATGGAGAATACAGTTCCAGGTAATTTTCAGTTTTCTTTATCTTTTAAATTTATTTTGGAGATTTTCAGGTTTTACGTTAAATTTAAGATAAATTTTACAGTATTAGTAACATATCTTAAAAGTAAAAAATTGAGTAACTTATTGACTTCATTTACAATTGTAAATTTTGATATTTTATAAATTTTGAAATAATAAAAGGATGATTAAGATTGGTATACTGGTAATTAGAAATTTTCAAGCATCATTGCATTAGTAAACCATTTCCTTAAATTAATTCATAACTATAGTTTAACGAGCTACTTTTGAACTATATAATAGTTTATAAAATGAGTTATTAGAAATATAAACTTTATATTATATGAAAATTTAATAAAGTAATGGAATTTCCTGCCTCTCAATGCACTTCTCATCTTTATAAGAAAAGAGTTTTAAGATGAATACATTAGTATACTAGAAATAAGCCTAAATTTTTAAATAAATATGTAGAGTTAATTTATCTCTTTGAAAGTCATTTCTTTATTAATTAAAAATTAAAATCTAAATTGAAGAAAAGAATAAAAAAAATAACCTTTTAATATTTTTGGATGTTAATTTATATATGTAACACAAAAGTTGTTAATAAATACAGTTAAATATGTTTTCTAAATATTTACCTTAGTATCGCAAACAAGTAGCATGGGACCATGTTTTGGACAAGCTCCTTTATAATCACAACCGCAATCATCACAATCTGTGGATCACATAGGATATAAGAAAGCAATTTTTCAACAGAAATGTAAAAACTATTTATTTTAAATTTACTTTATTTCTCTAATTTAAATGGAATCAGCATGACACTGCATGCTTATTATAAAAAGTAATTTCTCTTCAAAAATTGAGTTAGTTTTGTGATATAATTTAAATAAAATAAAATCAGTAGGACGCATAAAGAGAATGCACATTTTTTTTAATCATACTTACATAAAAATTCATCATCACTAGAAATATCTTCTTCTTTATAACATTTCTTCGTCACATTTCTTTTCGGATAACGTCTTCTGATATCTGAACCTAATCAAAAACATAAAAGTAAACATTACTTTTATTTGTTATAAAACTGAATTTTGTGAAAATAATGTGAAAGAAATGTACGAAACAATCCAAAAGAATTTTAAATATATTTAACAGTCAACTTCCTTAACACCATTATTTATATTTAAAATTTAATGAGATAGAAATGTATGGTTTTAAACTAAAAAATTATTTTGCATAAAAAGGAAAATTCATGAAGATAATGTACCATATTAAAATACAAATATTTTAAACATCTAGGATTTTCATGCATTTGAAGCAATAAAAAGTTTTGCACTGTCAGTCATAAAGACATTTTTATCATTAAAAATTTAATTAAGTCGGTCATAATCATTCTCTAAGCAAAATAAATTGTAAATTTTTTAAATATTTTTTCGTAATTTTCATTTAATGAGAAGATCTTTAATACCATACCTAAATTTTTTATTAATTTTTTATACATTTTATAATTTTGAGAAAATTTTTCAAAACAATAACTTTTGTTCAAATATATGTTTATCAAGTTAAAATATAAAATTCTCTAGCTGACACTTGATATTTTTTTACTCGTTCCAACATATTTTATTCATTTTTTATAAGATTCGACCTATTACTGATCATGTATATTCACAATTACGTCTGTATTTTAGTATTTTACACTAGAAACTTTAAATGCGTATTGCTAAGAATACACAATATGTTGTAACGTTGACTTGATATACATTTTGAGATATATCCACAGACCATTCTTATTTAATTATGAACTAAAATTAAATAATGTTTTTATCCATACTGCATTGAGTTTCTTCATTATCAGGCATTTGTATTGATGGAACATTTTCTAAGTGTTTCAAGTATTCTTCCGCTTTTAGTAAGAGAAATTTTGCGATTTCCTTTAAGGTCGTACTGCATGTTCTACTCCCTTTGAATGAACCCTTAATGAAAGTAATATATTATATAAAATCTATATATAATAATATATGTAATATATTATATATATGTAATATATATATAATATATGTAAAATAAAATATGTAATATATTATATAAAATCTTTTCAGCTAAAACTATAATTAAAAGAAGTTAAATTATTAGTTCTTTACTTTTACTTGCTTTCATATGATGGAAATTTTTCTAAAATCATATTTTAAATATTGGTGTCAAAATAAAGATATATTTTATTATATTTCGTTAAGTATTATCATTTAAATTATCATCTGTTAAATAGTTTAGAAAATGATATGATTCTGATGTTAAGAATTTTGAGCATAAATGAAATGAAGAGTAATTACTTAATTTTATAAAATTCTGTAAATAAAGGAAAATTTTATTTAATTTGATTTTATTAATTTTCATAAAATGATGTTAAAAACATTGTTATACGCTGTACTTTTAAAATTTTTATTTACTATTAATAATATACTTTTTACAATATACTTACTTTTGTATTAAGATTCATAATATTCTTTTTCACGTTTAGTGGCAAATCTTCACATGCAATAAGAATAAAAATCTTTTTATCATTTTAAAAATAAATATTATGTTATGTATTAAAATCTTTGAATTACATTTATGTATAAATTATAATTTATTATTTTGTTGCGTACATTAAGTAATAGAAATTCTATAACTAATAAAAATTAAGTAATTAATTATTTGCAATCAAACTATGCTTATTTAAAATATTTCATAACCATGTGTTTTTGTAATAATTGAAAATACATATTAATTCATCATTTTAAGTATAAAAACATTTAAATTTTGCAACTTTAACAATCAATGAAAAAAAAAAATAATTTTTTAAAAAAAAATCCCATTAGGCATTAAAACTTAAATTTTTTTAAATATATAAGCAATAATTTTTAAATAAATTCACAATAATTTTCCAAAATTGAAATTTTAAAGCTGCATTTAAGTGTTTATTTTAAAAAACAAAATTATTTTAGTCAAGATTATAATTATGTAATATAATTATATTACATAAACTTAATTCATAAACTTAATTATATTCATAAATTTCATGTAATATAATTATATTACATTACATAAACATAGTCTTGACATTTGTTTACAACACAAACATATTTAAGTTTATGAATATAGTTATATTAAATAAACATAAATATGTTTATAATTATATTTAATGCTGCAGAAAGTATAAATTAGAATGCTTGTAATAAGGTAAAATTGCTTTAATAATACTCGTATGCGACTTTTATGCTATGAAATGATTAAAAAAATTATTTTAAAAATTGCTACAAGTTTGTCCTAGAAAATAATTAAGTTAATAACAAAAATAAACATTTTGCATTATAGTTTGACTGTGAGAACAAATTTTGTACAAAATTATATTTAAATTTTTGTCATAAAGGAATATTATCTAACAAAATATCATATAACATTTTGTATGATAATTTAACTAAAACATTTTATAAAAAGTATTTAGATGCATGTTCTGAATAAAATTTTCATGATAATTTCGATATTTAATATTCCTTCACAAAAGATAATGGGTTTTATCAGTTATTTGTTTTAAAATAACAATAAATTCTTAAAATAGGGTTATAAAAATATATATAAATAAATTGATATATTTAAAATTTCAGAAATGAAAACAATGTTAAAAAGAATTTGTATTGCACATCTAATATATTTTTTATAAAAGCTTATAAAATAATTAACTAAAAAATATTTATTTTTTATTTTATAAGTTCTATATAAGTTCCATTGAAAATAGGTTATTATATAT
>JAPDSC010010894.1:37707-53947 GCA_026290005.1 Latrodectus geometricus | reverse complement strand
ACTTATTATGTCAAACCAATAGCCTTATTTTATCTCGTGCTACAACAGTTATTAATTTCTTTTTTCGCATTCCTGACATAATAATTTTGCAGCTGGAAAAAATCTTTTGTCTGGTAAAGTGATGTGTTTCATTATTTTACTACTCTTTCTATGTCTCTTTATTTTTAAATTCTTTAGGAATGAAAAAGATAACATTGCACTTCTTTTAAAATGTGGCATTTATTATTATCTCACTTTCCATTCCTTTCATTTCAAAAGGAAAAGCAAATAGATGCTTTAAACATTACTTAAAATGGAGCATAAAGTTCAGATTAAGATAGCACATTTTAATGAAGATTGGAATCATAAATAATATATTCCTCAATACAATATTCCAAACATTTCTAGTTTTTATTAAATAAAATATCGTAAATATGAAATTCTATCTTTATTTAATCAAAATTAAATAAATATTCAGTATCTAAAGAGTTTCTTTCCTTCTGAAACTGTTGTACATTTGAGGTAATATTGAATACATAAAAAGGCGTATTCATTAAATGCACATTTTAATTTAAATGACTAAATAAAAAATTAAATAAAAAAACTATTTTAAGTACAATATATGTGATTAAGTATTACAAAATAAATAATTCCAATAATTAATAACATTTATGTTAGATTCTATTTGTTATGATTGACATAAATACATTCATAATCATGACTTCTGAAAACTATGCAATCAAAAATATATTTATATATAAGTGTGTGATGATCTTTGCATCAATAAATCATTTAAAATTCATTCTGCAGAGATTATCTATAACTTATTTATTGGGTATAAGATAAATTTATGATAAAATGAAAAATGTAAAAAATTAATATTTGCTCATTTGAACATTATATATTTTGAATAAACCTAAAAACCCTATTCCCATAAACTTAACCATTTTTATTAAAATTATTTAATATTACAGGAGCATTTAGAAATTTCATAATAAATCTCGATATAAGAGTTTAATAAATTAAAATAAATTCTACTTTTTTATTATTATTTTTTTATTATTCTTTTTACTTATTAGTCTTTCTTTTTTTAATAAATCATTGAACATTATCAAAAAAAAAGATTTTATTATTGTTTAATATTAAGAGGTTTTATAATTAGGAAGTTATATATTTAGAAGTATTAAAAATTAGTTTAATACCACTAAGTACAGAACTTATAATTAATAGTTATAAAAAATTATTACATTTTTTAAAATCAATATTAAAATAAAAAACATTAATTCTAATTAAAAGATTGCTTAGAAATAATATAAATAGGTGCACAATAACAGCAACTAAAATTAAACAAAAAGAAATAGATATAGACAAACATACACAAAATTTATATATCTTAAGTCTATTATAACCCTGTATATGTCTTATGTCTGATAAAAAAAAGATGTGATATTTTAGCATAAATGATTGCTGACAATGATTTTTTTTAATATAATTAATTACATAATAGAAATGTTCTCGTAAGACAAGAAAGGTAAAAAACATATTGTGTCTAATTGGAAGCAAAAGTTTTTGAAAATTTTAACCATTTCAAAATGTGCTTCAGATTATAATTTGCTAATTAACTATTGTAAAATATCATTTATTCAAAAAATAAAACTGGAAATAATTAAAAAATATACATTTATTAGGATCAAGTACCATTTTTTTGTAATATAAGTTATATTTGCTAACACTGCTAATGTATTTTTAATATTTTTATTTAGTAAAATTACAGTTCATAAAAATGAATAAACTTGATTCAATTATTATGATACTGAATGGTATGACATACATCTATTTCAATTATTTTCATTAAGTACTTTATTGTTTTTGTTTATTTATTTGAAAAATATGGTATGATGAATAATAATGAATATTGTTTCAGGTTATTAAAAATAATCTGTGTGGTAATAATAAATTATTGTAATATTTTTACACAAAAATTTCAAGTTCGATTGAATTTATTTGTTATGAAGTACTATTAAATGGAAATGAATGAAAGTTAAAGCTATAATTTTATGGTAGCATTCAATAGAAATATTCTTTTTATTTATTTTTTGATTTATAGCTAAACATTTTTAAAGGCAGTCAAGCTGTTTATGTGAATTTAATTTTTTTTTTAATTTTCGCTATTTTGCTGTGGGTCTTAAACAACATATTTCTACATGATAAAATATTTTCTATGATTGTATCTATCATCTTACGGAAAGTTTCTTGTGTTAATTGAAACATATATGTGTTATATTCCAGGTAATCTACCAACTTACAGTGGCTTAAAAAAGAAATCTTGGAATAGTTTCTAACAACTTGAGAACAGATCTTCAATGGCGATGTGAAATAAGTTATGACTGTCCAATGTATTCGAATTTATCAATAATTATATAATAAAGTTGTTCAAATTTATTGATGATTATTGTGTTTATCCTATTGAAAATGCTTAGTCTTTCTACTAAGTGTAAACTTTCATTATTAATATATCCATAGTATATACTCTAGTTCATCTACTTGTAAAAAATATATTTTCTTGTAAAAAATTTCGAAATACCTTGATTATTAGTGACAGTATTACATAATATTGTACCTAAATTAAATTATTGTATTTGAATTTCTTATTCTTGTTATTTTTAAATATAATTTTCATAAGATGTATATAAATTTAATATACACAAGATTCGGGAAAAAAATTTATTGAAGCTAAAGATCGTATAGATACAATTTTATGAAGAATAAATATCAATTTTACTAAAACATTTAGTATTAGAAATTGGTAGTTATATGAGACACTCTAAATTCATAGAAATCAATATTTAATGTGTTAAACCTACGCAAATTTTTGTTAACTTGAATTCCAGTATATATTTCAAATATCAGGCGAATTTTTATTAGTGTTTATATGAACAAATATTAAAAAGCATATTGTAGAGAGGGAGGAAATTCACCAAATAAAATATAGATATATGTGTTTAAATATATATATTTTAAAAATATATATTTGAAGAAATAATATTTTTATTAATATAAAATATTATATGACTCAAGAGAAACAATTGATTTTTTTTTATAAAATAGCTGATGTTCATATTGTCTAGACAAATTCCTTGAAAAGTAATCTTAAGATGTCAGCTAAAAAAAATGTTAAGACAGTAATAGTTAAAAGATACAAAACATTTATTCCAGTGGATATCATAATTTTTGATTTCATATTTACTTTAAAAGTAAGATAAATACTATAACTATGACATATTTTAAGGTAAATGCTACTAAATAATCATGTAACAGTTAAAATGAATAAACTATATGATAGTAAAATATAAATTTTTGAAATTTCCAAAACACTTATTTTACTTTCTAACATCTCACCAAAGATTATATCTAAAAGTTGTTTTCCTTAACAAGCACATTCATTTCAAGGAGAGTTATTATTTTTTGTAAGTAATGTCAGCCACTAGTGAAATTACAAATAAAACGAAATTTATAACAGAAAACAAAATTTATCATAAATTAAATTTTATGTACAGGAAGGGATAATAATATTAGTACTACAGTAGATTTATTGTATCTTGCAAACCTATATCTATAATAAAACATTTCCTACGAATTAATGATCATGAATTAAAGATGTTGAGAAAAAATATTCTGATATCATATAAAGTAGTTTTTTAAAGATAATTATGCAATTCATTTTTATTATTCAATAAATTTATGTAATTAAAAAGAAACTATTAAATTGAAAAACAGTTAACACAAACTAGTGAGATTAATCGTTACAAAAAATAATTTTGATTGCTTTTATTTCAAAGAAATATTTTTAATAGCTTGCAAAATAGTTTTAATTACCAATATTGTTATATTAATACAATCTATATATTGGTTATGGATTATATTTAAATTCATTGTTATTACTGAATATATTTGTGTATTATCTGGAATTTAAGAAAGGGGGCGCAATATATTAATTTGTATTCGATATTTTATATTTCAAGAAATAAACTCTATAAATAAGGTGATTCTTTGAAAAATATTTTTCTCAAATTTAGGTATTACTTGATATGATTTGACCAGATTCCATTTTTTTCTGTATGAGATATGATATTTTTATTGCTATTGTTTTGATATTGACAAAATTATCAAAACTTATAGACAAGTAAAATACATTTTTGTACTCTAATAATAATTATTCAAAAACAAAGTGAATATAAGGGCAATGAAAAGATTTCTTAATATTAAAAAATATATATCTACTTATTCAGAATGAATCTTTAATTCACTAGGTAATGAGTATATTTATGGTAACTGGTAACTTTATGAACTGACAAAGCAGGAAATCTATTAGAGAAAATGTTTGTTTTATCTTGAATATGCAAATATCGATTAAATTTATGATATTTCAAGACATACGAAATTATCTTTCCAATTTGTTCAAAATATTTTCTACTAGTCAGAAACATGATAATCTGAAATGTTTCACCAGGAATTTTTCCCTTAAAAAAATGCATAATGTTTCAAGTTCATCGCTAAACGTTGTGTTGCATATAAACGTTTCCTGAGGAGAATGCAGTGGGGAGCTATCTGCAATAGTTTCTGATTATCCTTAATATAAATAAATGATCATGTTGGATGAAATAAAATAAATGTGATGTGGATTAGAAATCATTGATTGAAGCATGGAACGTTGGATGAACAATAAAATCGCTCGCACTGCCTGGCTTAACCACTACATGAGATGACATGCATATTGTGCGCATGACAGTAAATCATCACTCAGCCACTTCATGAACTATAGTGCAACATATTCAGTCTGTTGTGGATTTTTTGTTGTTCGCTGGTACCATTTAAAATCGTATGATGTTGAATGAAATGTCTGCAAATCATTAATTGCTTCATTTTCCCTTGACTCAAACAAGAGACGTTTTCTCCTCCAACATTGGGATGAATGACTGATTTGGAAATGAATGAAAGATAAATCTCGCTTTTACTTTGCAATCCGCAATGTCGAATTCAATCGTGGAGCATCATAGTAAGACTGAACCCTTTTGTTACTCATAGCTCCACTAGAACTGCACCCGATATCATACGGTGGGATGGTGTTGGATTCCATATCAGCATATTCCTAGTACAAATTGCAATCAAACTGAACAGCTTTCTATAAATCTCTGAGGCATTGGAGCCCGAAGTCATTCCCAACATTCAACTGTATTCTGACAAGATAATGTTAACCACACATGACACACAATTCACAAGAAGTATTTGTTACTTATCTGACTGAATTGCTTCCTTTGATTTCTTTTCTCGAGCTATTGATTATCAAAAGCATGTGGTCCATGTTTCAACCACTGTCCCAAGATTCAACAATTACTGGTACACCAGAACAACTTTGGCCATATGTAGAAATCGCATGGACTCTTATAGCCCAATGATAAATTTCAAACCTCCACATGCGGCAGCAGTAATACCCAACAATAGCATGTACGCTAATTACTGTACTCTACTGTTGGCTACACGCAAATTTTGTTACTATCCTCTCTTCACTACAATCTTTAATTTCAATTGTTTGATCTTTGTGTAACGCTGTTTTATTGTAGTTTAGAGGTAGTCACAGTGATCTTCAATGTATAAGGTCCTTGATTCTATATTTGTAATTGATGAGGAATAAGAAGGGAATGTTTCGCTTCTGTCATCTTCATAGTGACTAAGTGAGTGCTTGAGATTTTTCTAAGTTTGCTTCCATGCAACACGAGCATATTGCCCGTTATCTATGAAGTGCCTTATCTTGAGACAGTTTAGGAGGTGATTAATAAAATCCTTTACAACAACTTTCGGCTATTATATGTTCCTTAAGTGGTGCCAAATCTTTGCATAACGCATTATCTGCCTAATTAATTTTGTTGTGATATCTCTGGTTTTTTTTCTTGGTGCTTCGTTTATGGTGGCCAGTACTATATTATACATTGAGTTACATATTTTCTTAGCTTTATCTGATACTGATATCTTTAATAATTCAACTAAACACATATCCGTTATTTTAGATATCAACCCAAATTTCTTTTTTTTATTTACTTTTAATACTTTTTAAAGATATTTGACAGAAACTTATTAATTAAGAACAGTTATCTATAATTATGATGTCTATTTATGCTCTGAAATATGTTACATGATTTTTAATAAATTACATTTAAATTATTCTACAAAAATAGCCCTATGATTGCCACCCAACCTGTCTACTGGTTAGCGTGCCTGACTACAGATGGGTGGGACCTGGGTTCGAAACAAGGCTCGGGCATGGATGTACTTTCTCTCTCTCTTTCTTGTCGATGTCCTTTCTTTGTGTGTGTGTGAATGGTTGCCTACCCTATAAACGGGTACCTATGGCATGTGTCTACTGAGGAAATCGGACTCCACACCAAATATGGTTCAGTTGGAAAAGTAGAGCAGCCCACCCCATATTGCCAGCCTGGATGGCACACAACAGCAACAGCCCTATGATTAAATAACTAAAATTTACTAATAATCCAAATAACTGTACAATTATTTCAAATCCAAATAAAATGCCAAAACAGTGTAATTTATCAGCTTTAGGTGACAAAATATCAGTATTCAAATATTTTTAACTATATTGTATAAAAGTTTCAGTATATTTGCTTAAAAGATAGTTTATCAAATGCACAATACTCATAGTTGATTGTTTCGAAATTGTACATAAGAGAAAATTAAATTATTAATTTTGTCTTTAACTGTTTCGCAAATAATCTTTTATTTCCGTTCTTAGCTCTTTATTTCAGAGAAGAATGAGCACATGATCAATAATTAATTTTAGATTTAAATATTGTCTTTTCAGAAAAATATTGATTTATTTAGTAATATTAAAAAATTTTAATGCCAGCCACAGTTCATGGGTAAGAGAGAAGTCACAATCACAGAACATTTTATTTAATTAACTTTCACAATAATTGGAACTTTCTTTCATTTAATTATATTAATTTTCTATCTGGGTGTTTGCATTGTTTGTCAATATAAACACAGAAAATTACTTTATCTTCATCCCATACATTATTTATCTAATGACAAGTTTGTTTCCTGGAAAAGATAAAGTCACGAAATATTTTATTTTTATTTTCGTAATCTTAACATAGCTTAATTGAAATAAAGAGAATTCATATTGATACATTAAGTTATTTAAATGAAAGTAAAATATTATAAAACAATGTTTACTAGAAATATATAAATGAATATTTGCTTTAAACTTTAATATATATATATATATATATATATATATATATATATATATATATATATATATATATACAAATAAATAGATATCTATAGATATAGATAAAGCAAAGAAGTTTGATATAAGAACTAAATTTCCATAAATTTTAGTTACAATTTATTAACTATTTTAGCTTAATTAATTAACTAACTATTATAACATTCGAGAACTTTAAGAAGCATGAGAGCTTTTATGTTGATAGCTAGAATAAAATCACTCTTATATTTCAAAAAGAAATGGGTGAAATAATTAGCAACAGCTTTCAAAAATATCCATGTGTTTCTTACCAGATGTTAATTTTTGTCGTTGAAGCCACAGTTAACACATTCAATGCATTTTTTCAGTGTTATAACTATGATGTGCTTGAATGATCCCATGATTTTAGAAAGTTAACATGTATTTTTATCTAAAGACTGTTGAGATTGTTTTAAATTCTTAAAGGATGTCAAGACTGTTACCATATTATGATACATTAAAAAGTTGTTATTCAATAGGCAAAGAAAAGTTATAACTGCCTACAAAATATAAAGTTAATAAAAAATAATAGTGTTTTAATTTGATATCAAAAATTTAGTTATATATATTATATGTAAAATAAATTAAATGCATAATTTAGCTGATATAATCACCAACTACTATAATAACGATTATAAGTAAATTGGGTAATCGTTATTTTTCACAACATTAATCCAATATGAAGATACAAACGTTTTCTATAAAGTTTTGAAATTGAAAAATGTCTGAAAAAATTCAACATGAATAATGTAAGCAATCGATATTGGAAAAGGTTCTCATATAAATATAAACGCTTCTGTTAGTTTGATTTTTATGTAATACATTATAATCTGATTAATACATTCAGTTTATAAAGGGGAAAAAATAAAATATAATTTAATAAAACAATATTTGCAAGACTTAGAATTTTATATTGCATTCAAAATTGATCATCATTTATTATTTAAGTTTTCACAAAATATCCACATATTAGTTATATATTTATTTCAGTAAAATGGAAATATATATAATTTATGTTCTATCTTAAACAATATATTTTGAGGAATAAATATAGGTTAATGTTTGCAAAAGTGGCATATTAAATTCATAAATATGTGATTTTATAGATATGAATATGTAAAATATATGAAAAATATTTTTTTATCAATTATATTTCTACTGATTATTATTTAAAAAAAAAAAAGTTGTATTATTTTTGTAAAACTTCTATGTAATGGATGTTTTTCATTACAGGACATTGGATTGTTCATTCAATTACCTAAAACTACTCTGCAGTTTGAAAACAGTATATAGATTTGAACAGGAATAAAATTGTATGTATTTAACTTTTTTTTAAATATAAATTTGTAATTTCAATAAGCTGTTTATGTGAATGGAATGTCAAACATTTTGTAAAAAAATACTCTAGAATTAATTTACTAATACTTAAGGATAATTTAATAACATAAATGTTTCACGGACCAAAATTTATACATCATTAATTTTTGTTGTCTAGGTGATAAGTAGCATTATGTAATACTGTTATAAACATGTTCATTAGAACGTGGTTTTATATTTATACATCCAATTTAAATAACTAATACAACAAAATTAAAAATACTTTACTCTTTTGCAAGAGAATTTATAAGAATATTTCTAATACTGCTGCATATACAATGTAATAATAAAGGGAATTCTAGTATTTAAGCGTTGAGGCACTATATTAAAGTAATACTAATATTAAAATTATTTTAAAACAAATATAATATAAATCTACATGCAGATATAATATAAATGTACATTTAATTTTTTAAGAATTTATTTCATTTACATCAAAAACACGTAAAAACGTTCAATATAATAAATATTCATAGATATTAAGAATACTAAAATGTCTCTGTGTAAAATAATCCTAAATCTTATTTAGAAAAAAATAAAATTGTATATTTATATTTTTTAAAAATATAAATTTGTAATTTCAACACGCTGTTTATGTGAATAGAATGTAAAAAATTTTTAAGTAAAATTACTAGAAACCATGTTTTGCTGACAAATGCTTAAAAAATTGTCAATTAATTACGAATTATACAGAACATAAATAGAGAATATTATGAGCAATCGTTCATAAATTAACATGATCTCTATGAAAAAATTTACATATTTCCATTTCTTAAAAAATCTAAATTTGAACAATTCATATTCAATATCCAGTTTTCGAATCAGATCAAATTCTTCGTATTGAAAATCCAAATCTCTTGGACTTTTTATTTTTTGTAGCAAATGTTTCTTGATTGGGAAGGGAAATTTTAGAACTTCTACTGCTTTTCGATAGTTTACTTTTAAATCTTTAAATCACTATTTAAAATTGACGTTTTTTCTTTCTTCATCTGATTTCAAATGTTTTGCGAAATATTCAGTTTTCGTTTCAAGTTACAGAAAAATTCCAAAAAGATAACTGTAGTTGCTTTACATTTTGAAATAATTTTTATCTTTTATTGAATAAATGAAAAATTAAATATTCAAAATAAATAGAAATGTTTCATACATTTTTTACTAATATTTATTATTTCTAACAATAAAGTAATAATTACTTTTAAAATTGAGTAAAAAGTAACTTTGAATATTTTAATATTGGTAAATGTAGAAAACATTTTATTTTAGTTATAAATATTCAACAATGCTGTAATTTAAATATTTTCTAAAACAGTACTGAAGACTTAAAACATGGAGTACATAAAAGCATAAGACTTAAAACATAAAAGCATTTTACATTGAAAACAATCAGTAAATGGAAAACGAGCTTCAGCGTTTTACAACTAGATACTTGCATATGACGTCACCAGATCCTCGCTGAAGAAATTGTCTGCTTACTTTCAAGAGAGAAATTGAAAATAAACATGAGTTATGATTCATTTTGTTAAATATACATAGTAATCCTTGATGAATTCGTATTAATCTTTTGCATACTGAAATGATAAGAAAAAAAAATTAGAATGTAGACGTGTGATAAAAGACATTTCTATGTATGCATTCATATTTCGTGGGTCTCAAAATTTCTACTGGAACGTAAATAAAACTTATAAGCAACCCCCACATTTTAGCTTCCTCACACACACAGTTGCCTCCTTCTTCTCGAAGTGAAAGTATCTAATTTGAAGTAATTTTACCAGGAATAATACCATTTAAATATAACATTTAAATTCGCAAGTCATTAATCTAAGAAAGTTAAAGAATGAATCCTAGTTCACGTAATATCATGGATTTGGAGACATTAGCTATGTTTGCCAACGTTAGGGTGGGCGATAAATTTTACAATCTGTAATTATTGATTTACTGAGATTCGGTAGGTATATTTATGTCTTGCAATTTCGAGATCCTTAATTCTTTGATTTCTTATACCAAATTTTGGAGATCATTGTAGCAGTATTGAAATCAAACCCTATGAAGACTTTACAATATCTGTCATTCAAAAGAGTCAAACATTTTCACCAACTAGGTTAGCAGTAAAACTTTATGACATGTTTGTGAAAACCAAATGTTTCTGTTACTTTTTCGAGCATGCTGATTTATTTTTCCTTCATGAAAATAAAATTTAATTAAAGTTCAACTTTCAAAATTTTACTTTAAAATGCGGTAAGAAACTAACATTATATATTTATTTCACAATAGAGCTTGAAAGTTGAGTTTTCGTGAATTTAAAGATATCTGAACAAATATATACACTATTGGCCATTAAAATTGCTACACCAGGAAGAAATGCAAATAACAAAACGATATTTATTGGACAAATATATTATACTTGAAATAACAAGTGATTAAATTTTCAAAACATTTGGCTAGATAGATCCTGAACAGTACCCAGAACAACCACCTCTGGCAGTAATAACAGCAGTTATACGCCTGGGCATTGATTCAAACAGAGATTAGATTGCATGTACAGGTACAGATGCCCATGCAGCTTCAACACGATGCCACAGTTCATCAACCGTAGTGACTGGCGTTTGGTGACGAGCCAGTCGCTCGGCAACTATTGACCAGACGTTTTGTACTGGTGAAAGATCTGGAGAACGTGCTGACTAGGGCAACAGCCGATCATGTTCCGTATCAAGGAAGGTCCGTACAATACCAGCAACATGCGGTCGGGCATTATCCTGCTAAAACATAGGATTTCGTAGGGCTCGAATAAAGGGTAGAGCCACGGGTCGTAACACACCAGAAATGTAACGTGCACTGTTCAAAGCACCGTCAATGCGAACAAGGGGTGACCGAGACGTGTATCCAATGGCACCCCATACCATCACGCCAGGTGATGGGCCAGTATGACGATGACGAATGCACGCTGCCAGTACGTTCACCACGATGCCGCCAAACACGGATGCGACCATCATGATGCTGTACACAGAACCTGGATTCATCTGAAAAGATGACGTCTCGCCATTCGTGCGCCCAGGTTCATCGTTGATCGCACCATTGAAGGCGCTCTTATCTATGACGCAGCGTCAAGGGAAGCCGCGAGCCATGGTCTCCGAGCTGAGAATCCATGTTGCTTCAAACGTCGTCGAACTGTTCGTGCAGACACTTTTTGTTTTCCAAACGACCCCGTTTCTTGACTCACAGCTCGTGACGTGGTTGCACGATCCATTACGGCCATGCGGATAATATGCCTGTTTTCTCAGCTGATAGTTGTACGTGGCCGTTGAGATCCCGCATGGCATTCCGTATTACCGTACTGAACCCATCGATTCCATATTCTGCTAACAGTCATTGGATCTCCACCGACGAGAGCAGCAATACGGAGATAAGATAAATCACAATCCCAGTACCCTACAATTCGACCTTTATCAAAGTCAGAAACATGCTGGTGCGCATTTCTCCTTCTTACACGGGGCATCACAACAACTTTTCACCAGGCAACAACGTTCAAATGCAATTTGTGTATGAGGAACTGGCTGAACAATTTCCTCATTTAAACACAAAGTAGGTGTCGCTACTAGCGCCTGCTTTGTCTGAATGCGCTGAAAAGCTAATCATTTGCATATCACAGCACCTTCTTCCTTTCGTATAAATTTCACGTCTGTAGCATGTCGCCTTCTTGGTGTAGCAATTTTAATGGCCAGTAGTGCATTTAAATCTGAAGTATTGGTAAAAGTTAATTGTACGCCTTAATTTTTAATTATCTTTGTAACGCCAAGATAGGCACCAAAATGTTAATAACAAAATACCAACCCTAAAACTTAAAACCCTGAAAATATCAGGTTTTCCAAAATTAAATCTTTGTCGCCAATACTCAAGGCCAAATGTTTTGCGAAATCATGGGTACTATAATTTACTCCGAATTCCGGATATTTTTGAATACTAGAATGCAAGGAAAACTTATGTTGTTCGATCATAATGTGAATCATAATCATAATGTTATGTTCTACGATCCTATCACAGATACCCATACCAATTTGGTTCAGAGAACCTGGTCAGCCATAAAGCTCGGAATGAAAGCCACCAAAAATCAAGGAAGAATTTGACTCATACTTGGCCGTGTAGATGTGGCGGAGAATTCCCAATGCCAAAACATTATTTGAGAAGGTTAAAGCTTTTTTTTTAATGAAAATGTATTTATCCTAATATGGTAATCGAAAGAAAAAGAGATCGAAAAGGTATAAAATTTAAAAAAGTTATTTGGCTCTCATTTTCTTTAATAAATTTCTTATCTGGAATGATAATTTGTAAAATTTTGCAATAGTTGTAATTTATAAATGCGTTTTTTATGTTATGCTTATTCATTTATGATTCATATATGTTTTTGATGATATGTTTATGCATTTGCTATTTTAAGATTTCGTTTTCTTTATTATTTTTATTTCAATTCTTGACGACAGTCATAAAAATGTCATTTGAAAATGTCATCAATTTGGCAACCTCTTTATAACGCTTCATTTCGCTGTTGATGACATTTTTGAACATGATACCAAACACGTTGCGTATATTAGGATTTTACCTCATTTCTACTACATATTTATTTTTCTCCATTTAATTATTTTTCTCTCATTACTTTTTTAAATATATCATAATATAATTTTTACTAAACTTCTTCGATATACATAAATGAAATTCAAAGATTATTTCAGCCAACCAACATGAAAAGTTATGACAGAACCAGTTTGGTAATACTTTCTCAGCTGCCTATTCCTGCTGAACATAGCTGCTAAAAAATTACAATCGCATTGATATTTTGAAACATGGTAAGCTGACAAATTTAATGAAAGAGCTGTTAATTTTTTCCTCAATGTCACAATTTAATTACATTGAACTTTACAGAGTTTCTAATTTATATTGGTATTCTCAGCATTATGATTTTCAATTGAATCAAATAATAAATCCCCTACATCAGCCTATACGTCTCCATTCTTTAGTAGGTTCCTCATTTATTGAGAAAATAAAAAATGCAATATCTCAGTGCCTGTAAAGCTTATTATATATATTTAGTTATATAATAAAACTGCCATTTCGACATTTTAAATGTTGAAATTACATTATTTATAAATAAATATTTTAAATATTAATTTTTTTTAATTTTAAATATCACATGAATGTTTCTATATTTTTTTAATAATTTGCAATAAATTACTCATGGTGTTGTTGTTGTTTCTGATGACACTTGGCAATACCAAGCCCGCTCTTCAGAGACTAGGCGAATGAAGTCTCAGAGAGAGCGTCTTCCGTTTAAATCATCCGAGCGTCTTCCGGTACTGTACCATGGGCATTATATTTCCCCTACATGAGCCTATACGTGTGATGTGAATCATGTATGTCTTTTACATTTGTACTTTATATGATAATGTATAAATATGAAATCAACTATTATAAATTATTCTAATTTAAATGAAGCATTTCACAATTTGTCACTTTAATGTTAAACTTAATTTCTTTCGTAATTTTTAATCTAAATTATGTAATCTGAAACTTATTAGCTAGTCATTATTATATTAGATAATTATATAAGCTAGTCCTAATATTAGAGTCCTAAAATTATTAACTACCCTTAGTTGTGTATATACTGAAAGAAAGAAAAGAAAATTAAGTTTAAGAAGAAAAATAGTCTTGCAATTATAAAAATGATATTTTTAGCAAATTTAATTTCTTTATTATTTTTTTTATTTAAGAAAACAAAATTATCTCCCTGTGCATCAAGGAAAAATTTAGTTTAGTTTAAATTTAGATATATTTAAATATATATTTAGATACATAAAAATTAGATATATTTCAATTTAGCTCAGCAAATTTATCTTCTTTATTTTATACTGAAATTACATTCGATCTTTCAAATTATACAAAATCAATTTTAAATAATATATTTTGATTAAATTTGATACGCTACTCAAATTTAAATCATATATTTTTACTAATTCGTTCTAAATGTTTTTGAATATTATAGTTACACTAAACGTGTAAACTTTTGCGCAATTTTAAGTGCATTAATAATATATAAATAATTTGATTATTCATTTTAAATTTCTCATATTTGACTTAAAAACTGCGTGAATGATGCTACTTGCTATAAATTACTTTCCTCGGGAACTTCCATCTATTTTAATAAAATATATTGAACGTAGAAAGAAAGTTAATTTGCAATTCCCGAAATTCATTTTCAGATATTAAATTCTAACTCTTCTGACACTTTCCGTGACCTACTTTATAACTTCCGTTTATATCAAGCTGTAAACTTAATCTCACATTTGGTGAACAATCTAATTCGTTATTCGAAATTTGGAATTTCGAGTCAGTCTACTTTATGATTTTTTGCAAATATTTTCCATCTCTTGTATATACTGTTTGAATAGTTAAGCAAAATTTAAAAAATATTTTATGATGTTCTATTATAAAATAGACATGGTTGAATTTAATGTCTTATTCAAATAATTTATTAAAGTTAATGATACTTCGACATTCGAATTCTAGAAAATGTTTTAAGAAATATTTCTTCTTAAAACGTTTCTTAAAAAAATATTTTTTTTTTAATTTTAATTAAATTTTATATTTTACTTTGATAATATATTTGAAAAAATATTTTATTAAATTTTAATGTTTTGGGCTTCATAAATCAAATATATTAAAGTTTTTTAATTTTTTTTTAACTTCGTCGTATTTAAATTATTTTTTGATCTTTAAAATTTTCTTTTCTAAAAACATAAATTGAAAAACATTTGCAATAAATTTAATAAAATATATAAATAACTATTTTTGTTCGGTACAAAATAATATTTTATTTTCATAAATATATTGAGATTTTTATTCCTATATCATCTGTGAAAATCTATTCTAAAGAAATAAATTGTATAAAACATATTAATCAATAGAAAGCATGAAAGTAATAATATATTCTTGATTTTATTCAGTAAAATTTAGAATAAAAATAGGAATGTTTTAAAATAACTTTCAAGGAACTAATAAAATAATATTTCACTGCGCAAGAATAGAATAAACTTATATACCAGATAATTATTTTGTAATCTGCAAAAAGTAAAAAGGAGCTATTTTAACTGCAACTTTACAAAACAATTTTTTAATAAAAGTAATATTTTTGTGGCATTATTAAAAATATGATCAGTAAATGTTGCAATCTAGTAAATGTATTTAGGTTATTTTTTTAACGTTACATGCCAGTTTTAAAATTTAGTTTCATTATTTTACTCTGCGTCGGAAATATGCAATGTTGTAGTTGCGTAAAATATGATGAAACTTTAAGAGAAATTCGCCTTAACCAATAGTTTTAAAAGAAATGTTATGCCTATGCAAAACATATTTATGGGAATATAAGAAAAATATTAGTGAAATAATCTAAATTTAAATCTTTCATGGAAATATCAAATCTAGCCTGGACTATTAAATTTAAGAGTTATTCGTTAGACAATAATTTAAGATATATATATATATATATATATATATATATATATATATATATATATA
>JAPDSC010010894.1:0-30658 GCA_026290005.1 Latrodectus geometricus | reverse complement strand
TGTGTGTGTGTGTGTGTGTGTGTGTGTGTGCGTGCGTGCGTGCGTGCAAGTACAAGTGCAAAATAAAGTGACGTAGATAGTGATGCAGATATCCCAAAATAAAGTGACGTAGCATATTTTATAATTCCTATTCATATTTTTACAAGCGTTTTAATTTATAGTGAAATCCTATTATTATGAAAAGTTCTTCGGTTCAACCGTAACATCTCAAAGACATAAATAACTTCTAAATAAGAATATTTCTCTCATTAAAAAATATTTTAATGCACACACATATTTCATTATGGCTTTCAATAAAGAAAAATTTTTTACATTTACTTTTCATTTTTACATTTACTTTTATTTCCTTAATCAATTTGTATAAAATACACTTTTATTACTTGAATGTTATTAAGTGATAAATCATGAGATATTTTACTTTTTAACATAAATCATAAAAATAATTAATCATAATAGCAGAATAACGAAATTGGAATTTAAAATTTTAAAATTACTTTATGAAACTTGTCATAAATCATTTGACCTATTTTCTTTATTATTTTTCTTCAATATACATTCAAATAACTGTAGAAAAATAAAAGTTGAAGTTAAGCAGATTAAACTATCTTGCAATAAAAATAAGACATCATGTGATGGACAGTTGTGGTAGCATTTTCGAAAAGAAACAAATTGGATTAAAGTAAAAAATAAAATGCTTTGATCTTGCTTTTTCTACACAAAGAATGAAACGAAATAAATGGGAGAGCCGTTTTGTTTCTTTTATTGAACAACAAAAAAGACAGTTTTCTATGTACCAAATAAATAAATCGGAACATGCTTTTTTTTAGTGTGAGTATAATGTGAGAAAAATAAACGGAAGTGTGAGAGTCGAGAAGAAAATTTCTCTCAAGAGATCAAATTTTTTATCGAGTAATCAAAATAAATACAATATGTTGCGTAACATCGGAGAACTTTGAAATATATATTCTGTCATTTCTGCATTTTTATTCTTTTTTCATACTATTTTTCTTTTTACGCAAGATTTATATTTTCCAATTTATTTCTTTGTGGAAAATATTTCTAACGGAAAAAAGCTGCACTTATGCATTAAAGGATTTTTTAAAACCCTTTATTTTTGTTAATAAATGAAAACATTTTTTTTAATTTGTGCTAATTTGATGAAATATGTTTGCCTTTGAATATTGTAAGATGATTATGTTATTTTTTATTTAAAATACTTTTAATATATAGCTGAATAACAGTTTTAATATCATGATTGATAATTTGAATAATTGGCAAATTACTTTGAATTTATACTATTTAAATTTATAAATAGTAAATAATATCGAGTACCCTAGTAAAGGATAAAAAAACTACTATTTAGTATTAATGATTAAAATCATTTTTCCTTAAGTTTATTTAACAAAATTTTTAATTATCATATTTTCTTGTATATAATATGCTGTTGTGTATTATCTGCATGAACTTTAAAAAAAAAGCGTCACATAACCAGCAGCAAGTATTTCGGTGAATAGTCAAAAATATGTGCTGCTAATAATGTGGGGTATCATATAAAATAAAAAAAAATTTTCAGTTTGATACAGAAATTATAAATTATAAAAAAAAAGCATTTATTATGAAAATGATCTGGAAAGTATGATAAACTGAAATGAAAGCGCAAGATCGATCAAAACCGATAATTCTGAGAAAATTTTATTAAAAACCTATCGATTTTTATTTCTAATAAATATATGAAATAAGGTTAGACATATTTTAAAAATAAAACATATTTGTTTCGGTAATAATGAAATGAAAGAAATAGAATATTTTCGAACTACGCATCGGATACTTTTTTTTTTTTTTTTTTTTTTTGTATTGCGCTTGCTTTGCTATTCACGTTTGTCGATACTTTTTTTCATATTTACCTTCACTATAACTTTCAATTAAAAATCTGCATGTAACTTAACTGTTTTATGTTTCATATAACGATATCCAAATTTGAATATTTTTCAGAATAAAACAGCTTACGTCAAGAAAAAAATGTAAAATAATGTCAGGGAATAGCAACTGTAATATCTCCAAGGAAATGAATTCCCACTTGAACGTAATTGGACAAAACTGAAATAAGTTAATTGTGCTGTGGCACCATCTGTTATTTGTTTTATGAAACATAAATGTTGTTTTCTTCAACATTTTCTCTTAAGTTTTTATGATGAATGTTTTTAACAGTTTATATGTAGGGAGCGTTTAATAAGCACAAAGAAATTCGAAATGATTTAACACATAATCAGCGGATTATATACAGGAAAATATGATAATAAACCAATATTCAAATCAATATATTAATAAAAATCAATATAAATTAATATAAAGCAATACATAACTAAATAATTATAACAATATAGAATATGTCAGTTTCATATTTTTGCATTTCAGCATAACATTATAATTTGGAGAAAATATGGAAGATTTCACCAATTTTTTTATTGAATGTAAATCTCATTTATTTTCATACATTGCTCCTTTTTATTTTTAATTTTAAATATGACTGAAAATTTATTCAACAACTTTGTTTTACATTTTTCTTAATTTCTAATTTTTTTATTAATATCGTGTTTTAATTAATAAAAATATGTTTAATCTGTAAGTTATATTATTTTTCCTGTGTTAATTATCATAATAAAAATATTAAAATTTCTGAATTTATATTGTTGCTTTTAAAAAAATACTTCACAAAATGTTTTGATTTTACTAAAAAGCACATAGGTAGCTATTGAGATTGTATATAATTTACAAGATTTTCAAGGAATTTATGGAACATTTCATTGTAATTGTAATTTTTCGCAAAATTTATATACATTTAATCATAATAAAATAACCATAAATTTGTATCATTTACAGAGTCAATATATTTCATTTGAATATACATTTATAACAAATGTATATAATTTATTAAAAAAGAAAAAAAATGCATTATTACTGTAAATCATCAAATGTATATCATTTAAATTTAATTATGATGTCTTAATTATCAATAAAAATTATACAAAATTTAGGTAAAATAATTAGCTGGTAGCTTGTTTTGAAACAATATTGAAAATAATCAAATAATAAAAATAATCTTCAAAGTCAAAATATAATAAGATAAGTTATAGTACGGTACTTACAAATACGGATCTTACAAATTAATAGGATTATCATTAGAGTTTTAGTGTCATATTATAAAATTTCGATTATCTGTAATAGTAAATTTAGACTACTTCCTATTAACATTAATCGTGTTTTCATGTGTAAATTTTATAAAAGTTCATAAAATTCTGTTTGTTTACAAAAATGCATTTCTTGAGAAAACAAACTGCTGTTTATTAGCATGTTTAGGTTGTCTAGTTTTGAGCAGCTTTATACGTGTTTATGAAAGTATAAAAATACTTCAAAAATCTTAAAAAGAAAAAAAATAAGAATTTTTATTTAATTTTTAATAAATTTCTTTCAGTAAAAATGTTTTTTTCTGCATCTCTTTTCATGCTACCATTTGTTTCATTATATCTCGATTCCCTGATATATGAATAAGGAATACTGTAAAATACACCCAAAATGAAAAATTATGAAAATCCTATTAATACGAAATATTTTGTCAGAAATTTGGCCAAAATGTTTCCCTGAAGCATGGTTTTTATTTTACTTCATTGTTAATAGTGAATAACTACTCTTTATATCACATAACATAAATAAAAATCTTTATACTTGGTATAATCACTGCAAAGAGTATTTTTTGTATAATAACACATATTCTTATTTAACAAAAATAATAATGATCTTACTAATCAACTATTAATTTATTATTAAAATTTGAAATCTCTTTAGTTTTTGCTTTTAGAAAGGATATTATCATTCTAAATTGTTTAACTATACGGAAAGCTTTTGGATAAACGAACTCTATGAAAATGAGTAATGTAAACGTGGAATAAACGCATACATTTTATATAATTTCTTTAATACTAGCTGACAACAAACAAATGTTTAATACCAAGATAATTTGATGATTTGGAGTTAGTCAGACTTCTTTGGTCATCATATAAATTAATTTCAAAAAAGAAAAGAATTTCTTCATGTGGTAAAAAGATGAGAATATGACAGTATTTACTGATAGCCAAAAGGAATCAAATCTTTGTCAAACAGTTTTAACTCTCCTTAAAATGAGCTTGATTTATATGTGGTCGACACACAATTTCTTATTCCTTCGGCAAAGAGATTGAAATGGTTTTATCTTCACAGTATTTGAAAAATATCTTATAAATATTTATGCCATTGAAGATCTCATTTTCAGGGTCTCATTTCAGGTAAATGTAGGAAATTAGCATTTAACAAAATTAATATTTAAATACTTTTTAAATATAATGTAAGTGTTACTATTGAAATTACTTTACGCTAATTTAAATATCAATGCTTTGCATATTTTGCAGTAACTCGAAAACTGTTCACTTTTAGTTACTCTGAAATAAACAAAGTAGCTTAAAATATTTTGGGAAAACATGCATGTAAGTTTACATGTATTATAGCATGTATTAATTTTAATATATCAAATAAAAATAAATATAAAGAAATGGGCACAGAAATGGCATCATATTCAACATTTTATTTATTTTAAAACAAATATGCAATTGCAGCTTAGAACTGGACAATTATTTAAAATTTTTCATGTTATTAATTAGTAAAAAATGAAAATCCCTTAAATTTTTCTTAATGCAATAAAAAGTATAATAAACAAATTTAATATTTTTATTATTTCAACATTATAATATTTATTTTTATATTAACTTATTATGTGTAATAAAATAAATATAAAAATTTTATGTACTTATAACATATACTATTTCGTTTTTTCTTTCTCTAAAATCATCATTATTCTAAAATATACATATCCGTGAATGATATTATAAAAATCCCTAAAAACGATAAAGCATTGAATACAACAAATATTGCAAAATACAACTTTGTTAAAATATTATTTCAATCGTTTAACTTTTTTAATAAGTGAATAAAATGTTGGTAAAATTTAAAAAACAAAGTGTTTTTCCATTGTAAATAATAAGATTGATAAGTCCTACTGCGTTATTTGTTAAATTAAATTTTTTATTTCCTAACTTAAAAAAATATTTAAATATGTGTGTTTCAAAATTCAACATGAATAAAAAATATCTAAAAAATTACATATGAATGTATGATAAATTGTTTTTCACAACCTAATGGTTGAATCATTTTGAAACATTCTTAATGAGTTTTGCATCATTTATACAACAAAACAATTAATCATGCTTTCAAAGTAATGTGATATCCGAAGGAGGGGCAATTTTATATGTAACATGAACTCTACGATTGCTAACAATTTTTTCATATTTCTTAAATCAGAAAGGGGAGTTTCCTCAGAAAATAATTTATTAAAAAAATTATAAGTCTTCAGCTCAGAAATTTTTTATTCGAACTAATGGTTTGTATAGATTTTTTCTTAACTATTTATATCAAATACACTGTTTGGTAAGCTGTAAATATGTGAACATTTTTCATCTTCTTTAAAGATATAATATTAAAATTTTTATAAAATTTATGGTTGAAGGAAATAATTTCAATACATCTGTAGGATGACTGAAATGAACAAAAGTTCTGTAACTATTAGACAAGTTTCAACTTAATATGATTTTCAGACTTGCTTTATTCTTTCGTATTAAATAATGCAGTTCAGTTTAATGAGCCTGTTCTTTTTATAACATTATTTTTTCAATGATTATATCACATAAAAATAAACAGTAAAAACTTAAACTTATTTGCATGCTTCAAAAATACTTACTATTTTTTATCGTCAATATGACATAATATTTAATAAAACTTTTATAAATTTTGACCTAAAATAAAGTTTATTGAGTCTTAAGAATTGTGCTAGTGAAGTTTTGAGTTTTAAGAATTATATTCAAACAGGCTCAATATCTATAATAATAATATTTTAAAGAAATGAGTAACATTTATAGAAATACATTTTTGTTCTTTTAATATATGTCAAATATTGCTCTCTCAGTTAAGGAAACAAATAATTTTTCATATTTTGTTCTTTCAATAATATCATTTAAATATTGATTCAACTTGCTATATATTTGAAATACCCATTTATGTGTAGCAAATATTAATTATAGTTTTCTATACAAAGGTTATTTATATTTGATTCCAAAATATAATCTTTTAAATTACTCTAAAAATATTCTGTGCTTTGGATTTCTAACTAAACAGTGAAATCAAACAGCCATTCTATACTGATGAAACTTTTTGTATAATCAAATAATTTTTTTTATAAGAGCAAACAGAAATGTGGCATTCGTTTCCAAACTCCATACGCGCATTTAATTTGGTTGATAAATTTTTTTGTATATTTTTCTATTTCGTATAAAACTGTCTTAGATAATTATTTACATTCGAACCATGTTTCAACTAAACGACCAATTTATTTCCTCATTTGTTATTTATTATTTTTATCAAGAACACCACTGTGTGAAAAGGAAAATATATAACGCTAAACTCAAGTAAGGCATTCTCCACTAAATTATATTTTTACATAAAATTATAAGCAACAGATAAGCTTTGAAATAAAATTCTACTTTAACTGTTACAGTATATTATTAACGACAACTATAAGTGAAATTATAAAATCATAATTGAATTTATCAATCTTTTGGCGTATTTTGTCATATCAAATCACATATTTCATCACAAAGTATATGACTTTAAGTTTACTGAAATTACATTCTCAAATAAGTGTAAGAAAATCTTTTTATTTTTACTACATAAAGCTAAGAAATTATTAAATTATATCATAAGTCAAGTTTCATTATTTTCATTACTCTTCCGAAAATGAAGAGTTTCCAAGAAACTATTTTCAGTGCATTAAAAATAAGTATGTATCTTAAAAGTCATATATACGTTACTAATTAAATAATGAATACTATATATTGAATTTATTCTTTTTACCAGAATTTCTATCCAACAAAATATGACAATTTAATTTATGAATTTCTATTCATTAATAGTACGGCTTCTAATGTTAGATTTAAAATTTTTGTATTAACTCAATTATAATAGTTACGTTCAGTAAATTAAATAATTAACTGTCCTAACTACTGAATATACCAAAAATTGACACTTAGAAATATTGAAATTTATTAATATTTCATTTATTTTACAAAGACTCATGGTATTACATATTTAAGTATCTGAAATTTTACCAACATTAAGTTTTGTTCACTCGGCAAAAATATGTGAAAGTTAGTTCTGATAGACCTATGTTTTATTATGGATTAAAATCATTGAAATTTTAGTTAAGTTTAGATAATCTCTAAATAGTTATTTATTGTGCACAAGAGTTGATAGTTTATGTATAAAGTAAATTCACACCACTAAAATCATTTGCATCTAAGGTGGGTTTCCATCCTGTAAAATGTTAAAACTGAGGAAAATCTAAGATGGATGTAGAATCCAAAAAAAAAGTTGGTCAGGTTGCTAAAATTCTAAGTGCACAATTACAACATTTGCATATAATCATAAAAATGTTTAGGTTACCAAAAATTTTTTTAAATACAGACAATTGTTCCAATAAACTATAAAAAATTAGGTTAATAATTTAAACATTTTCATACAAATAGTTTAGAATATAGTTTAATACGAATATGTTTATAGAATCACCTAAATTGCAATAAATGATTACTTACATTTGTTTGTTATTTTTGAAATTAAAAATTATCAAAAGACGAATGAGACACGTATTTAACACTATTGTGCATATTATATATATTAGAAATTTTTGCGGTTTTTTGCGAATGTTTTATTTTATTTTTCTACATAGCATTCGATTTATATTTTTCTGTTACTTATGTAGATTCCGAAATAATATGTAAAAAATGAGTAAATTAATAATTATTTAATTTTTAATAATATATTTTTCGTTATATATTGAAGTAAAAAATATTGGTTTACATACTTCATTATATCTGCATAACATGAAATAAAAAATGCGTGCTTATTAAATCCTGTCAATTATCATGCGGGGTAAGATTATTTCCATTATAAATATATATTCTTACATTTGTTTTCTTCAAAAATAAAATAAAAAAATTATTAATAAGACTAGCTTTTAAATGCATATTTAAAGTTTTTTTTTTGTTATAAAAAGATAAGATAGTATATTTTAGTCTAGAATTCTGCAAAAATTCTTCCCATAAGTTATGTTACTTTCCCTACAACTTTACCAAAATTAAAAATATTGATATAACTTTAAGTTAATTTTCTAAAGAGTTTTTTCTCTAAGAATTGTTTTGCAAACACTAAAGCCATTATCAGATTATTAAACGTTAAAAAAGATACAGAAATGAAGATAAAAGGCTTCAGATAGTGTTATAGTTCTATATATTTCTATTAATTCTTTAATATTCTCAAACAATTTTTGTAACTCAGTTTTTTAACCAAATAAGTTACATTTATTTGTTTCATGAGATTCAAATACAATTGCGTTTCGTAAAACGTTTATCCCAGTTGTAGTTTTTGATGCAATATTTATAAATATATATTATAATAAATATATATTTATAAGACGTTAGTTTAGTTTATTTTCTAAGGAAAATAAAAATTATAAATATATTATTAAAATATATATTTATAATTTTTTATTTTCCTTAGAAAATAAACTTACAAAACATGCAATGTTAATAACAACAAAACCCTCCGTATTTCATGAGAATAACTTCCATTCAAATCATATTCTAATGCAAAAATTTTATTTTTAAGTTTATATCATAACATTTTAAGCATTTTAGTTTTCATTTATAATTTAAATAATGAAAATAAATGTATGGTAAGCATTTTTATAAAATAAAACATAAAAACCAAATCCAATTTCAATTTAATAATGATAATAAAACTGCACTTAATCAAAAGTAAGTCATCATTTTTGAAAAATGATAGATTCTTAAAACTTACTGAATTTGTATCTTTTGTTTTTCATTCTACTTATTGTATCTAAATTTTCCTGATCTGGTATATTTTTCGTTTTAAATCTCTTCCTAATAAAATATCCTCCATAATAAAACTTTAATGAACATGTATGCGTTAAATTATGCTGTTTATTCCCAAAGCAATAAACTAAGTATTATTTCAGTTAAATCAGTTATAAATTTTCCCTTTATATCTCTTACTTAAACTCTGAACTGAAATTCATTCTATTTTGTGTAAGTAACAGAAGTAATTTTCTAAAGAATTGTACTTTTCTTTAATTTATAGTAATATTCAAATAGCATTCATTGTTGAGATAAAATGACTTTTTAAATAATTAAAATATTCGCTAAAACAAACATTCATCAGCATATGAGGACAGATTAGCAAGGAAATTTGTATATACAATAAAAATAAAAATAAATTTTGAATTAATAATGATTATTATGAATGCAATATCACATATTTATCTCATATACATTGCAAGTACATTTCATTGTCCAAAACATCTTAGATTATTATTATAACTTAGATTATTATTACTTAGATTATACTTAGATTATTATATATATATATAGATTATTATTGTATTAACTTAGATTATTATTATATTATTTACATCTTCTAATTATAAATAAATTATATTTCACATAACAAAATGAATTTAAAATACAACTCGAAATGTATATTTTTAAGTAAATGAATTTAAACTCAATGCTACAAAACAATTTTTTTCTTAGCTTTTTATACTAATATACTAGGAATTTTTTCTATTTCGCAATCTTTATAAATTAAAATTTAGACACAGGAACATATTTTTGCTCATTTTTGTTTAAAATATACAGTACATTACATATTTGCAAATGTTATGAATTTAACTTAAATTTCATCAAAATAAGTGAAACAATAAGCCGATATAAGTTATATATTAATTACTTGAGGATTTAATGTGTTCAAAAATTGGTTTCAAAAATTATATTTAATTACACTCTTTGAAAGAAATATGTAACAGTGTTCTTTTAGTGTAGAATTATATTCAAAAGTTATTTTCAGAGCAGTAAAATGTTTCTATATGATATACACTGGTTATCATAAATTAAGTAGAAATCACACAAAATAGCGATAACTTAAAAATATTACGCTTGGAATTTACTGAAATGTATACACATTATACATAGGAAGGTACAAAACAGCATAAAAAGAAATCGCCAGATAATTACTGTGTTGTAAAAATTACCATATGGATGCAATGGACAAATAAGAGATGTAAGTTCGTTAGAGAGAAAGTACTTTTTTATGGGGGGGTCTAGAGAAGCAATACAGCACATGCAGCTGTGCTTGATGCTCTGAATTATGCTATCTATTAATTTTATAAGAAGTGCAAACCATTACTCACCCAAAGCAGATGAAAGCATGGATATGGTCCTAAGAGAGAAATTGAGAGTATCAGGAAGGTCTGATGATCGAGCTGGTCACAGCATGCGATCATTTGTTTCCTGCTCAAGATAAGCATCCACGATGAGAGCCCTCTACGGTCTCGCATTATCAATCTGTAACACGAAAACGTCATCTATTGCCCGGCATAAGGGCACATATAAGCATCCAGGATGTCATCCCTATCAAGGTGAATATTGATATTTCTACGAGAAAAGACATGAATGAGGTCTTGCTTCCACACAAAGATATCACCCCAAACCCAGACTCTGCCGGATCTGTACGCATCTCTTTCACGGATGCTTAATGGATGAAAACGAGTTCCATTTTTTCTCCAAATGAAAATGCACCTCCTATAGCTTTCGAGGCTAAACCTAAACTCATAAATAAAGATAACAGCCTTTCACTGATCACTCGTCCAGTGGAAATATTGACGTTTCCATTTCAAATATTCTAGCCTATGACGTGAGGTGAGCGGAACACAAATAACTGATTGCCTCACATAAAGACCACTTTCGTAAAACATTCGACGCAAGTTTGTTCTGGATACCAGCCTTCCGGAGCTTATAGCGAGAGAGTATTAAAATTCCGCCAAAATTGTGATTATATTTCTTCGTGTGTGTGCATATTGACAAATATCTGTCATCGGCACTCCTTACGTGGATGTCCTTGGCTGACCTCCTCAATGCCGAATCCGTGTTTAGAAATTGTTGCCAAAGAATATGAATTACAGACGGTCTTACAAACAGCCATCTAGCCATTTCTATTTGAATTTGTTCTGTCTTTTCTTATCTTTAAATAGCTCGCCATAAATATTGTTTAATAAAATGATTCCTGGAGGTCAATCCTACAATTCTGCTATATCAGATTTCTAATCAGACATGCAACAACAATTGCTTGCTGTTAGACATCCATTTTTATGCTCCTCGCAAATGACGTATTCCGACAACAGTGAATTTTGCATGTCATATTTTTCAGCTAATATTATTTACCAACATATTCAAATTTTTTATGAGACTGGATTATTTTTCGGAGAGTTATCACTGTTTTTCTGATTTTTTTCTTAATTTTTGGTAATTAGTGAATATATTAAAAACTAAAAATCGTAAATTTCAATATTGTAATCATGAAATTTTAAAGAAAAATCTGTATACATTTGCAAAATTAATAAAGAAATATTTTGTTTTTAACTTACCATTCAGGAAAGTAAAAAATCATATAGGCCTTATATTTTTTTTTTCCTTTTCCTGTACAGTATTTATGGAATACCAGTATAATCTATGCAATAGTATAAAATATATTTCTAGTACTTAATACATAATAGATTTTATCTTGTTTTAATAGAAAATGCTAGAATTATACATATAAATTTATTTATGTAAATAAATAAAATCAAGTTTTTGTTAAAGTATCTTTCTCTATATAATGCTTTCGCATTTAATTTGTTTTACGATTTCACTAAATATATTATACTCACAAATAGGAATGGTATATTAAAAAAACATATTTATCTTCAATTCTTGTGAATTTATGTTTTTAAAAATATAATATGAGTCATGTTAAATAAAATAATATTATTTTAAATTTTTTTTAACTTATATTTTTTATTTTAAGAATAGAGTGTGAAAAATTTGTCTGTTCGCATGGATTTTTAAATTTTAATCAGTCTCTCTAAATTCTTTCCTTAGATTCACATTTAAAGTCCAAGTTTTTTTTTTTTGTAACAAAATTATCCCTTAGAATAAAAAAATCTTTCAGCAGGTTTAAAAACAAACTAGAATCAACTATGATTCTTATTCTTTATTGAAGCATTTAAAGCCTCACTAAATTATAGTCCTCATTTCTGTCCTTAAACATTTTATTATTTTAATATTGTTTTTTTTTCCAAATGGTGGGCACTAGGTGACTAACATAACAAGTCTGGAAACTTCTGCTTATTTATTGTTGCTCGATGGGCACCTGTGAACCAAGTTACAGAGGTGAGTAGTATTACCCACGTCACACCACTACAAACCTGAGTATAGGTTGTACCACATTCATTTATAATCACAGATGAAAGGAACATCCATGCAAGACCGAGATCCAAGACCATTAGCCTAGAAGTTCCGAACTTTAACCACTCAGCCATCGGCCGGCTTTAGTATTATCCAAACATTATCGTCTAATCATTAAACAAACCCATAACTCTTTTAAAATTTATTTATTTATGTTGTTTATTTATCTATTTTATAGAATTCCGAAACAGCATAAAATTAATTGGCATTTTATTTAGGTGTAGTATGAAGCACAGTTTTTCCTCCTCATACATCGTGATTAGAGTTTCATGTTAAGATTATTAAAATATTATGACTATAATTTGTTGAATATAAACACATTTATCGAATATGGAATTCTATAAAAAAAATACAATACAAATACGATTAAGCCAAATTATATGATTTCGTTTGGATAAAACACAAAATAGAAAAATAATAATTATTCAAAACGCAATGAATAATTTCAGCAGTTACCTTACCATCAATTTTCCGTTACAAAGATTCTAGAACAGAAGCCATGCTTTAATAACAGAATTATGAATAACTCTTTTTGTTATAAGAAAAGTTTATTCATAGAGACAGATTACATTACTTCATGTATTCTTCTATCAACTTTCATATCTTTCAGTCAAAAATCATTAAATCTTGAATTTATCAAAATAAAATCACTTCAGTTAAAAAATATATATTTTCACTAAGTAATATTTTAGTGAATATAATCACTAAATGAATATATTTTTAGAAATGAAAATTCTAAAATTATTATTCAGGGGATAAAATTTACCTTATTTCACATGAAAAATTAATGAGTTATTTATTTAATATTTATTTTTATCATTCTTAGGGATAAGTTTGTTATGGACAGGTTTTGCTAATACAATAATTATTATTTTTAGTAAACTGTATGAAAACGATAAATTTAAATTTTAGTGGCATTATTCATTATTTTTATTTCGTATTCTATTATTTTTACGCATATAAGTGTATTTATATATATAGTGTATGTATATAAGTGTATGTATATATATAATGCTAATTATAATTGACAATTATAAGTTCAAAATGCTTATAATAGCATTTAAATTATTTAAGAAAATTAATTTTTTTTTAATGTTTTTGACATACATATACAATGCCGTTCAAAATGCTTATAATAGCATTTAAATTATTTAAGAAAATTAATTTTTTTTTAATGTTTTTGACATACATATACAATGCCATTGATCAAATACATTTGACTCTAAAAAAATACTAAAATATATATTTTATCCATAAATAATAACAACAAAATGTTTCTATCTCACCTGAAATATATTTGAAATAGAATTGCTGATGTGCATCTTGACATTAGATATATTTCTTTCATTTATTTTATTAAAATTTGCCTTAATGGAATAATATTTTTCTACTTGCTGATAAATTCTCCATCGTCATAAATACTATTTCTAGAAAATTGGACATTTAAATGAACAAATATTTCAAAAAATTTATAACAGCTGAAACAAAAATTTTGACTTCTCAGACACTTTATTGTCACAGTTTTCTAGTGTTCTTTTGAAAAACACTGGAAATATTTTTATAGATTACCATGTCAGTATGTCATTTAAAATATGCCTTTAGTGAATAATCAATTTAAAGGATTTCAGATGTTGTCCGCTTTCAAAAATAATACATGACATTTGAAAATTTTTCTTCACTCCAAGAAGTTATCAAATATGTTTCAATAAGCAATGTCTTTTTGTTTTTCATATAAATACACATTCTGAAATGTTTAGTTTGTTTTTAAGTTTATTTGCAAAATATTTGAGGTGTGATTTTAAAATTAAATTAAATAACTAATTATGAATTTTTAATAAATGTAATTTCTCTGATTGTAATCTTTAATCATTGAAATTATATTCATTAAGCTATTTGTTAATTAATCTGATTTGTAAGTTTGCCAAAATAGAAAACATCTAATCCAATTGTTTGCTGATCAATCTAATTTTGTTTCACATTTCATAAAGTTTCTTTCAATAATATTAAATTTAATATTTTATATATGATTAATAAAATATTTAAATTTATTAATCTATTTTTAATGTAATTTTATTTATATTGATAACAAATATTTCCAGTTTCCAATATATTTACAAGTTCACTAGAAATATAAATTTATCACGAAAAATGTTTACAAGTTTAAGAAAATATAATTTTTTTTTTGTTTTTGATTACAATATATTTTAAGAATCTAGATAAATAACTAGAAATGTTAGATAATTTGTTTAAATAATTTTTGTAGACATTAGATGATGACACATATTATTAGTAATATAAATTGAATTTAGTTTTGTAAATATTTTCCTTATAAAATATTTTTAACGTATAAATTTATACCAAGGGATGTGTTAAAATAAATTTCATTTTTATTTTGCAGAAAATTATTAATTCAATACATGTAGAAAAAACTACTTCATATTCCACTGTAATTGGTGGGCATCATCCGAACAATATCCTTTATAAATAAATTCCAAACTAAAAGAAATGCACTTAAATATAAATTTTATTATGTATAATAATATTAATATCTTATATGCATCTTATTTAAATCTTAATTCTTTGATAAGAGAATCAGGTCTTTCAATTAATATTTCGAATATTTTATAGTCAATGGAATAAAAATTTTATTAATGTTTTTTTATAAATATAATTATTCTAAAACTTTACTAAAGAAAATTATACTTAAATTTCCTCAAGAAAATTCCCAACGTATGTAAATGATCTAATAGTCTATTTGTATCTCATATTAGAGTAAAAATATTTTCACAAATTCATTCTCCATTTTATGTTGAAATTAAAATCACAGCAAATAAGATAATTCTAACTTTATTTAATGAACGTAAATTTTATTTCACCATTGATTGCATGATGTGTATTCTTATGTGCATAAAACTTACTCTTTGATTTAATGTAAAAATTGGTTCCAACATGCATTTAGTAATGATAGAAAACAATTAAATGAAAGTTTTAAAGAAAAGAAATTAAGTAATTCTTATATTACTTTGAAGAATATTTTTATTTTATAATTTTAGCTGACAAATTTTCAAGTTTACAGCTTTAATGTATTATAAAATTTCAAGCATTTCATGAAGTAATGAATACTTATTAATCAAAATAGTTATTTTTAAAATTACGAAAAAGCAATTGTTATAAACACTTTACTACTTTAAATAATATATATTAAAACTCATCATTTCTTTACAAATATATACATTTTATTTTATCTCATATACAAGTATATACTAAAAAATCATTTATATTTTTAATTTAATTACTAACAAATTCTTGAGCATTGTAAGAAAAATTCTTTAGATAAAACTAGTCCTTAATAGAAGAATAAGGCACGAAATATTTCAGAAGCTGAAATATTGCCTACTAAAATAATTTTTTTATTAAATTAGATATTTAGCATTTACTGGTTAAAAATATTCAACATTCTAGCTATAATGTGAAGATTATCTTTTAAAACAGTTCCTAAATTTCTGCAAGTATTAGTGTCATTTGTTAAAATTTCTTAACTTTTTCAAAAATTTAAGTAGAGGAGAGTCATGTCTTTTCTATTTTACTTTTTTAAATAGTTCTTGTAAATATTTTAACTCAACATAAAATATTTATAAAAAATGTTTGATGTCTTCTGAACGTGATTACAGGAAGTAGGATCCACAGGAAGCAATAATTTTAAGATTTCATTTTTCATAATATTTTTTATGGAAATTTATATTATTGAGGTGTCATTAAAATTCTTATGCCTTCCTTAAAATATTTTCTATTTATTATAAATTTAAATGTAAATAAAATAATATTCCACATCATACCACCAAATAATAAAGCACTATGGAAATAGTTATGTTATAATGATACAAACTCTCTCTCTCTCTCTTGCTATAATATAGAATTTTATGAAAACAATTACTCTTAATTATGTTAAAGTAACTGATAAATTTTATCACATCCACAATTCAAATAAACTCGCAAGAAACTTGTTTGTGGGAAGCATTTCTCTTTGATAAAGAGTGAAATCTGTTACATATCTGAATCTATCAATTGAATTATCATATCTGAATCTTCAACAATTAAATATATTTTTGATAAATTTATTTGCCACAATATTGGATTTACACTCTACCTTATTATCTTAGTTTTAATTTTGGTAAATTGCAAATGACAACAGCTTTTGTTGCAACGTCTCACCATGTCCAATTATGTTCTGTATGAATACTATGAATGACATTTGAATTACTTTTGATAGGCATTATTTATGTTGTTCTGAGTGTTATTTAATAATTTGAATCAAAAAATATATGAACTAAAAATTTAAATAAATATGTTTTGTATTGTAAGGTATTTTCAGTGAATGACTGATTTCACTAATGAGAATAATAATATTTTTTGATTCCGAAGATCATGAAGAAGAAGATATACTCACAACCAATCTTTACTCTTTAGTTATTTCTGTTCATTTCATCCTCACTGAGGAAATTTTGTTCTGTATTTTCCACTCACAACGAATATTTTAGGTGACATCTTTAGTTATAATACGAAAAATATTCAAGAAAACAACTAAAATCTCTAATAACTTTTTATTTCATTTTTTGGGTTTTAAAAATCAAACTGACAAATGCTTCTTATTTAGTGTTTAATATAAATTAAACTAAATTCAAACACATAATCATGAAACATAATAATAATATTTTTTTTTATTTATTTATTTTTTTTTGTGCATCCAATTGTTTTTCAAATTAAACTTAGATAAAATAGGACTACTAGTAATACAGTTTAGAAGTATTTGATTCCTGTGTTCGGCTATGATCCGACATTATCAATAAAAAGACTATTTTTAAAATCTTTAGTTACCAATATTTTAACTATATTTTTGTTAACTTATATATATAAAAATATAACTCTTAAAATGTTTAACTAAGAAACAGCATGCGTCTAAGCTATTTTTCATAAAACTAATATAAACCAAGCAATTAAACTTTTACTGGGAATGGGAAAAGATTTTCATCTTCATAGAAATGACTTGTTTCAAAACACACAGCATTTATTTTTTTACGAAAACATAGTGTTAGTATATGCATTCACTGTGGAAAATAAGAATTCATGACTATTACAAAATTAAATATAAGGAGCGAAATTATAATCAATTTTCAATCAATACGCATGAATAAAATATATTATTTTCCTTGTAATTAACAATATAAATATATTTCTCCAGGAGTATAGGCAATATACAACACTCAAAGAATAATTTTTAATTTACAAAACTATTATTCAAATAAAATATTTGATAATTTTGTATAACTTGTTGAATTCAGTTAAAAATTTTATGAATAACTTTATAACTACATTAAATTCAAAATACGAACCAAAATGTATCAAAATATTATAATTATATTCAGATAGTTCAGATAGTTTTTTCGTTTCGCTCACCTGAATCAGTTTTCTACTAATGAAAACCAACCATTTTATGGGCAAGAAATCACAATATGACTAGAAAGATGGTAAAAGGTATTGCACTAGAATTTACATTATACGTTTTACTTTTTCATATAAACTGAAATATATTTGTGAATAACTCAATATTTCCATCAAAAATAAATTAAACTTTTTTAATAAATATGTTTATTTTTAAGTGCAAAATATACATGAAGTAATTTTCAAAGGATTTCTTTCTTATAACAAATTATCTAAAATGAAAACAAATATCATTTAGATAAAAATTTTATTCAAATTAAAGAATATTTATATTTCTACCCTTTGTACTTTTTAAACATTTTTTGCAAGCCATTAAAATTTCCAAATAAATTACATTGTAAGCCACTTAATTTTTCACGATGTTTTAAGTGGGTACATAAAATCTGAATAAGTTACTTTCTCAACAACTTGCTGTTGGAATTCTTAAGGCTACAAAATAACTTCAGAAAACGGTCGAGTTAAGTAGTCCCATGAAATAAATTTATTTTTTGCAGTACTTTAAGAATGCACACTTTGTTAACTAACAGGAAATTTTTAATGTCGTATTCCAAAAGAACATTTATTTAAAATAAGTTCTCTTCATATGTTTCGATATTTTCATTTTTTTTTAATAATTTATTTATTTCTCTCAATTACCCTATTCCAGTCTTTTTAAATTCTTCCTAATGTTCATTATTTCTTTAGAAAAATATACATAAAATTCCATTTATTTATGATATAGAATAAAAGCAGCTTTTTTCCCTTAAGCTGAAGTCATTAAAATTTTTTTTTTATTTATTTATGAGAGACAGTATAAATAGGTATAACTGTATTGTTTGCAATAAAAATATATATTTCCTCAAAGTTGATTGCAGACATTTTCTCTGTAGTGTAATAGATTTTAATCCTCCAATGATTTCATATTGTAATATAATGACTTAGAATACAAGTAACTACTAAGTACATTATAATAAAAGTTAGTTTTCTTGCCTTAAAAGTTAATGCAATTAAAGAGGACATTTTCCAACATGAAATACAATTATATATTTTTATTGAATTTTAGGCATTCTTTTCCATTGACAAAGTTTTAAAGAAATTTACCTTCAAAACATAGATTTTACAAATCTACACATGATTTTACTAAGAACAAGTTTTTAATTTCTAATTAATGATATTATTATCTCTGTTGCTTATGTCGTAGTGAAAAACTTTTATACAAATTGCACTTTTGAAATTATTTCATTCCTCAAGTATTAAGGGTGTTAAAAAGGTGTGATATATATATAACGTATGAGATAAAAATATTATCATCTTACTGAAATAATATTAGTGTTGTAGTGACAAAAGTATAATAACATTAATGTCCAATAGGATGTCATTTTTGAGACACAAAATTAATTTAATGTCATTAATGTAAAATAGGATATCATATTAGAAAATATTTCGTGACAACCAATGTATAAAGATGACATTTACAACTCTGTCACTTTATTGAAAATTTTGAAACGGTTATATACAGTCTACCAATAAGTATTTGGACACCTGTGAAAGAAAGTAAAGACTAACTTTATTCAAAATGAATAGTTGGTAGAGCCTCCAAGAGAGGCAATTACAGCGTGAACCCTCCAGGGCATACTTTCAACAAATCTTTGTATTACAGCTAGTGGTATTGTCTTCCATTCGTCTTGGAATAGACGTACAAGTTCCTTCACCGATTTTGGACGGGTAATGTACCCCTTAATTCAGCAATCCAACTCGTCCCTGAAGTTCTCGATAGGGTTCAGGTCTGGGCTTTGGGCAAGCGAGTCCATTCGATGATTTTCATTGATACCATACCAAGCCTTGGTTAACCTGAAAATATGACAACTGGCATTGTTGTCCTGTAAGTAACAGGGGTCCAACCCTTAAAACTGCCACAATGTAGGAAGTACATTGTCATTCAAAACGGTACCGTAGGCAGCAGCTTTGAGCTTACCTTGAATACCAAGACCTTCACCAAGGGTATCAGTCGGTACCAGGAGAAACACCCCCAGACCATAATTACCCCTCCGCTGAACTTGACTGTTGACACATTGCATTCTGACAGGAGATGTTCTCCAGGCAAATGCCAGAACCAGATCCTGCCATCTGAACGGTAAATCGTGTACCTTGATTCGTCACTCCAAAGAACCCATTTCTACTGATCTACGGTAAAATTTTGATGTGCTTTGCACCATATTAACCGACCAGCGACCCGCATTAATGTACATTATGTTTAACAACGTTTGCATAATATTATTTTACAAACTGTATTGACAAATCAATTTATTTGTCTGATATAATGAATAATTTTTTAAAACATTATGTTAACTGCTCATGGAGAAGCATTGAGTGATAAATTAATTTTGTTTCACATACTTACAGGGAAATTTTAAGCATTTTCAATGGTTACCTAGATTTTAGTTTGATATTTATTTATATAACCGTGTATATATACATATACATTTGTATTTTATAAAAAATATATATTTAAATAAACACAGTTTAAAAAGAATTTTTGATTATTCCGATACTTGAATATCTAATTTAAAAATAAAATCTGAAGTAACAGTCAAAATCTCTGGTCATTGTTATGAAATATTTGTGATCATTTCAGTTTTCTTTTTCAAAGTCGCTACGCAATTTTGTAGAAAGGTACATTAAATTTTTCCAATAGATAATAGTTATTACCTCCTTAAACTAAATGAAAATTTAATAATATTAAAAATTACAACAAAATCGTTTGCTATCAAACAAAAAAATAGTATTTCAGTCTATTATTTTATATTCCACAAAATATTTTAAAAATTATTTTGTTGATTTTAAGGGAAAATAAAATCTTTGAAACCTTTTCCTTTTTGTTATTAAATTTTTAATATATTCTAAAATAGATGAGGTTCTAACTAATTCTTATCCCACACAAAATGTGATATAAGACTTTAAAATTCCATTCCGAAATATGGAAAATAAACTTGCCTCGTAGTTTGCATAATAAATTTCTCAATAACGTTTAAGTTAATTCATTTTCATTAAAATGTATTTAAGTTACCAAATTATTTTCAAAATATGATAAGAATCTTAAACTTTCAGAAAATAAATGAGCTTACTAAGAAAATCAAGAAATCTTACCCATAAAATCAAGAAAATATTTCTTATGAATCTAATATATTTTCTGAACTGAAATTACCTAATAAATATTTTTCAACTGACAAAAATGCAGAAATTTTATTTTTAATATTTCTGAATTATTTCCTACACTTAGAGCAAGAATTCCAAAAATTTTCAATACTATGCCCAATTTTTTTCTGCCTTTTAAGAATTATTTTATCTATTTTAACTTTTCATAAAGAATTAATATTTCCCAGTATTCTTTTCATTCTTACATCAAACACTATATATCATAATTATTTTTGTATTTCTTAAGTCTTTGTACCAATTTATAAATATATATATATATATATATATATATATATATATATATATATATATATATATATATATATTTCACTCAACTAAAAAGAATCTTTTATCCCAAGTGTACTAAAAACAAACTTTTTTTTATATTTTAATATATTAACATTTTTAAAATACAAAATGCAAAACAATATTTCAAAAATATTTCATGTAAATGTGAACATGTATGCTAAATATGTAATGCTGTATTTAGAGTGTATATTTCATGTTACGCATATTTGTTACAAATTACTAGACGAAAGCAAAAAATTTCACTTAATGAAACAATCTGTTATTCAAAAAATTAAATCACAGAGAATTTATTATTTTTTATTCTGTAAAATTAACATTTATAAATACATAATCAAAAATAATTTTTTAAACCCATAAAATCTAATAACCTAATTATAAAACTATATTAAAAATTGTCAGGTGAAAAATATAAAATTTTAATTATCTTATGAATGATATATGATGAATTCCCATTATAGTTCAAGAATGGGTATCAAATTATTAATTAAAATAAGAGAAAAGTTGTAATAAAATTCATATTTATCAATGTTATTGTGTTATAAAATTATTAATATATTCATAAATTTTCAAAAGTAAAGGATGTTCCAAAAAAGATGACATCATTATTGAAAAAATTTTTAAAAAAATAATTGATTAATTTGATAACTGTTTAATTTTAAGCCTACTGCATAAGCTCTCTTAACTCCGAAAAAATGAAAAACAAATACATTATTATTTTAAATTCTATACTATACATGCTTGAGGATATTAATTATAAATTCAATGTATTTTTTCACAAAAAATTTATTTCTTAAGTGGTAGGTATCCATTTAAAATGGTGTAGTATTTAAAATAAACTTTACGTTACACAATTTTAGAATTATATCATAGCATAAAGTTTATTGAATAATCAAGAAATTCAATTTTTTTTCTTCATTGGTGTGAAGTTTCCATTTTAATAACACCAAATATTTGAAATAGATAGAACCAGAATAAAAGTCAAAAACTATTTTAACTGTAAATATTTCAATGACAAATTTCCTAAAATTCGATGCAATATTTACCATTTTTTTGTTAGTTTTATGTCTACAGTTTTTAATCAAACTGGTAGTTCTCATCGCTGACAGCAACAATGAATTTAAATTAAAATTCTTTAGAGTATCTTAAAGCAACCTATTATATTTTATAGAACTCAGCTTTTGCTAAAATATTTTACCTAATTTTCTTTTTATTGGTATAACTAATTTTTGATTGATGAATTAAACATGTACATTTAATAACTTAGAATATAAGGCAAAATTATCATGATTTAATTGAGCAGTATCTTATTACTTTTGAAACATATTCACTCCCAATTTTATTGCACTAAAGTTTATCTAATTTCTCTTCTTTGGTACAAGATTTCCAACTACTTCGTAATCTTAATATACTGCAAAAATTTTGTATATTAAAATATCCAGTGCTATTATAAAATAAAATTCAAATTTCTGGAAAAATTTATCTAAACTTTTTTAATATTTTATGTTCAAGTTTATTATACTTGAAATTCACCGTTATCATAAAATTAGTTGAAAGCAACAAACAATTTAAATTTGACATACATTGAAGTAGAGTAGGTATCGATATTCTAGTTACATAAATTGAGGATTTAATTAAGGCTCATATTAAACTTCATGCAAAGATATTTAGCTTTTATAACTGCTTAAAAATTCTGAATTTTACAATTCTTGCATCTAGCTTTCTGGATGGAATCATGGATGGAATCGAACTGGAATGGATTTAAGAAAAGACATAAATCATAAATAAAGAAATGCTTCCGCAATTTCTTGCATTTATGTCTCTTTGATGAGAATTAGATCTGTTAAACTAGTTGATCAGTAAATAAACTGGTTAAATATTACCAACCATAATAGCTGCTTCTCAATTAAGATACCCAGATTATAAATTAAAATAATATAAATCATGTGAATTCCTTGCATAAGATTGTAAAACGTTGAGTTATATCTTTGCTCAGATGTGATAATAACTTTAAATGATCGTGATTGAATTTTCTCATATTTTTAGTAACGGATACAATTAAAATATCTTTGAAATAAATTATATTATATTTTTGTATAGATTCAATTGAATCCAAATAGTATGGTACATCATATTCTTGGTAAAAAAAGGTCAAGACAATTATACAATAACTTCATTCTATACATATCTAAGAATTTGAATCAACTGATTGATACGAGAAAGAAATACTAATAAAACATTAATTCATCATAAAAATTTCATTAAATAGTAATCTGTAAAAATTTTAAAATATTAAACATTTCGCATAAAATTTTAAAGTTTCATTTTATTTATAATACATTGACTTTAAAAAATCTACGAAATATATCTGTGACATATTACATTAAACTTTGCAATATTATTTCGATGGAGCATTTAACAATAAATACAAAAACCCTAATACAAACGTATTTATTAAGTATGATGTATTTAGTATAAACAAAATAGATTATGTCAGAAAACGTTATTTACAATTTAACAATTGTTAGACAACATTTAACACAAAATCCAATAAACATAAAACTGGGATCAAGATAAATAAAAAATTTCTAAAACTTAAATTTTTTAAATAACAAATGTAGAAATATTTCTCTCGGGAATATATTTTCAAAATATATAAAACATGTATAATATTTTAAATAAAAGTATGCGTTGTTGGCAGATTTATTAGAAATAAATCAAAAGAATCTGACATTTCGAAAATTAAAAGTAATAAAACGAATTCATAACTCTGCATTTTAAAACTAAAACTAAGAAAATACATACTCCGGATATGTTTTTCTCTTTAATATTTTACATATTTTTAATATTATCATTTTTCTTTTTTTTTTACTTTCTTAGAAATAACATTTTTTTTTTCACAATTATAAATCAAATGCTAAAAACATTCAGCCTCATAAAATCAAAATAAAAAAATCATGTAAAAATTTATTATTATTTATTAAAATTTATATTATTTAAATTATTATAAAATAATTAGTTAAGTAATGTATAATGATAAGACATTCATATATGAATTTATTATTAATATGAAAACTCATAATTCATTGTTATTTAATATCATAGATTTATAAAAGCATTTTCGCTGAATGATTAAAATCTTATTTATATAAATATACAGACAAAGTTTAATAAATTCAAGATATACAGAGTAACTAAACAAGGTATGTGTAAAATAATAAATGGCAATTTTTATCCCCTTATATTGTTTAACAACTAATAACTAATGTATTTAAATACATTATTATTAAAAAGTCATCATTTTCATTGATTTACTGAAATATGTAGCAAAAATGTATCAGTATTTCACAGTATGTTACAGACTGTGAAATTTGAAATATCGTATTCTTTTAAATTTATAATGTAAATATATACATGCAAACCTACATAAATATTTTATATGATATGTTTTAAATTTTAATGTTTATTTTTATATTATTCATAAATTTATATATTAAAATATTAAATTAATTTAAAGCAATAATATATATAATATTTTAGAATTAATTTCAAGAAAATATTTTCATCATTTTGAGTCTCATGATTTGACTGACAAATTCGAAGCACAATTATTTAAAACAATCTTTTATTACACGTTGGGTTTCTAAGACATTTAATATATTATCTAGAAATGCTGTACAAATATTCCGCTGGACGTAAATGCCACAAACCCGCATATCAAAATGGATTATTAATCATACGACATGTAAGTGTTTATTTTAATCAATGGAGACAAGTTACAAATATGGGAAATGTAAGGGCTTTCAAATGTACACTTCAGGGCATTATATAATGCAGATCAATAGAAATGTATTTCTTTTTGGCTACAAAATTATTCGTCATCACAAAAATGCATTTTATTAGGATAAAAAAGACTATTTAGAGAATTAACCTCATTAAACCTTTGATCATGAAGCATTATTTGATTTCTGTGGCCAGAATATAATAATAGTATGATAATAGTATGAATATTTAATTGTATGAATATTTAATACCAGAATATTATATAATAATACTATGAATACTTAATAAAAAAATATAATGATATTTATAATGTCCTTGCACATTAATAAACAATTGAAAATGCATACATACATTTGGTAGAATATTATAAACAATTATTGTCATGTTTCCTCATGTGCCAAAATTTTGAGGTACTTTTCTAATTGGAAATTATAATGTAAGGCGTTACTAGTAACTCATGTTTATTTGTCATATGTATGCAAATGAATTAAGAAACACAATTATATGACGAATAATATCAGCCTAATATATATGTATATGAAAAAAAGAGAACTAAATTGATAAAAATTGAAAAATAAAAATAATGTTTCTTTTTACTATTAGTGTTTAATCAACGTAAATTGCATAAATACCATTTAATAAAATTAGCATAAAATATTACAGGAATGAAAAATTAATTTTCCAATTGATAAAGTGCCTAATATACAGTTCCAAACATTTATAACCCCAAAATTTAATTATTTTTATTCTATTTTAATTTTAACTTGAAATAGAAAGCTAAAATTTATGTTAATAGAAATTCAATTTTAGAATAGGTAAATCGAAAATGGTAACAAAAACACAATTATATGACATTTCCTAATATTTCCTAAGAAAAGAAAGCAGAAGAGAAAGATCCATGAAATGGAATAAAGTTATTGTTTAGAATTTACATATACTCTCTGAGTTATGTAATAATGAGGAGTCAAATCTTTTTAATTCACTTTTAAGAATCTTTGCCAGCCACTTGTTGTTGATTAAACAATATCATAATTTCGATCCTCATTAAAAAAATTAATCCTAAAAAGCAAAATAAATCTTACAAAAAAAAACTACAATGCAATTTGGTATCTTCACCAAAAAATATTATTTTGTAACAATTGGGAATATATTAGTAATTTTTAATCTTAAGTCCAAATCAATCTAATTCTCATAAGTTAACATAGAAAATAGAAAATCCAAAAAAAATATTTTAATAGATCCATCTTTGCCTGTGTCTTATTTGAATGCAATAAAAATTTCGTCCCGAAAAAGCTATGTATGTTTTTCAAATCTTAACAATGATTTGATCTAAGCCAATCTGCACTTCCCAATGTTGATAAAGCGATAGATTAGATTTGTTAAAAAATTTGTTGAACAATTTAATTGCTATTATTATTTATAGCTTCTTACTAACGTGATAACAATTATTGAGAAAAAAAATATTTTTATATCTGAAAGGGAAAACTTGAATCACTCCTAGTCTGAAATTTTCTTCATTTCTGGATTTTTTCAATGAAATAGTTTTATAACCCGTTGTTTTAGTTTAGAAATAGTTTTTACCCGTTTACCTTTCTTAAAAGTTCGTAAAGATGCATGTGGCTAAGCATTATAATGAAATAATTTTATTTTCTTCCTATTGAATATTTACAATCTCCTTTATGAAATATCATTTTTAAATTAGTCAATTGTTGACAATATAAGTCAGAGTATAAATTTTGAGTGGATTTGAACAGCTCAAAATCTATTGATTATCAAATATCTTATAGTAAACATAATTTTTCTTATTTAGACTTATTTGTGGTTTAAAAATAGAGGGGATAATTTTTGGTTCACAATATGCCTTTTTTCTTATCATGCTTTCATAAGTAGATATTCTTTTCTAGTAATAAATCACTCCAATAAGAATCTTCTGCACCATTTTTAGTTTTCTGATATAATAAAAAATTGTTTTTTCATATGAATCACGCCTTACTAGTATCTCTGATATTGTAGGGAAAGTATATATCTCTGATATCGCCTTACTAATATTTCTGCTATTGTTTCATGGGATAACTTCAGAAAAATTCAAAAAAACTTTTGAAATAATTTGAACAACATTCAAATACCTTATCAAATACTAACTTTACCAAATATTTACATTAATATCTATGTGATGTCTTACATTCTTTTCTCATTGAAATTCAAACAAAATAATGTAGGCGTAAATTAACATTATCAGTTAATGATCGCTTCTCATTTAAAACTCTTTGAAATCATATTAATTTTAAATATTTTTTTGGGCAGTAGCTATACTTTCAGAGATTGAACGATGTGGACCAACATTGAGCTTAATGGATAATGTATGCTTGTTGGAAGTTGTTCTTATAAGAACAAACAGGGCTTTAATCAAGTAATAAATTGCATAAACAGTAATGAGTTACGTATGCTACCTACATTAACAGTTTAGCTATTATTTCTTTTTATCAATTTAAATAGCAAAAGTTTTCTTTTTTATGATTATTCTGCAAAATTTTCATTAACCTTTTTCATTTACAATTGTGGTTATCAACCACAATATAATCTTCAACATAAAATATTATATATTACTTTATATATTATATATATTAGTAATATTATATATTACTAATATAAAGTTTAACTGTTTACAATTTTAATAAAAATTTATTTATGACCAAATATTCTAAATTTTTTCATACTTTCTTAAATATGTTTGTTTTTCTGAAATTTCTAATAAGTTTTGTACTTTGTATATTTAATTTCTAATCATGTAATATATACATTTCATAATTAGCATTGCCAAAATATCTTCAAAATATGCTGTGTAAAACATTGTAACAAACTTACAAAAAATAATCAATTCTGATTTTGTACTTTCAGAAATAATTTAAATGCCTCCAATAAATAATTCATAGCATCTAAACTAATAATATCTTTTTATAACTAATAATATCTTCTTATAGAGACTGATTACAAAATGTAAGGAAGTTTGTAATTTGGTAAATGCTGTTTACTCTCACTCTTTTTCAATCAAAAGAAAATAATACAAAACAAATTTATAAATTTTGTTTCTTTCCGATTACTAAACCTATAAAGTAATGATTTTTAATGTACGAAAGGACTATTTACTAAGTTCGTCATTAAAAATTATATTATACTTAAGACGTTAATCTGACTTTGGACATGTTAAATATTATCTGTTAAAGAAATTACGTTTTGATCTTTTATAATTAACAGCTGTTAAAAAATATCTCAAAAAGTTTTAAGGTCAAATTCTTTATAATTATTTCAATCTGTTCTTTAGGATTGCAGCTATTTATGCTATAAAATTGAAACTGGATAATTACTCTCAGGTTTATAAATAAATTTTATTTATAAGAAAATTATTCTTAACAAAATTCTTTTCTCTTATAATATACGGGCACACAACTATAATTTATCACAACTTTTTAAAACAATTTTTTATCAGTATGGAATATATGTCTCCTATTTCAATAAATCTTTTCAAAATTGTTATCAAATATTCTTTTTTTGTTTTCGTGAGATAAAAAATGAAATAAAGAAGAGGCAAAGAAAGAATATTTAAATATATCCCTGGTATCTCCCTATTGCAAGATCACTAGTGTAATCTTTTTGTTTAACATTCTGGTTTTATAATTTATAATACAATTTGTCATACATAAAAATAAAATATGAACAATTTATTTTAGAAAACATTTATAAATTGAGTTGAAAATGTATTGTAAATTGCATATTTCATTCTATATTTTTGCCTTTATAAGAAAGGAGATATATATGTAAAAAGAAATAAAAAAAAGGAAAGGATTAATAATAAATTTGAAAGAAAAGGAGATTTATTTTTATGTTTTTGTCATTACAGGAAATAAGTTGATATCATAACAACTTAAAAAATAAAGCAATTCGCAAAAATATATTTATACTTCTATGCAGTCTCCAAAAATGGCAATTGAAGACATTTTTAAATGATATTGTAGCAAACAATTTGTTTCTGATATTTTTTAAGCTTAATGTTTTAGTCCAGGTAAGTAAAATATAGCAACAAAAATATAACTGGCATAATAGTAAATTATTTAATAAATATAAGAATTTTCTTATCTGATTTTAATTTATAGTATCAAGATTTTATTGAAAATATAATTTTAAATTGTTATGATTCTTTGCTTAAAGAAAAATCAATTAATAGTGAAGAAATGTATAAAATATTCTATAAGATGGCAAGAGATATATAATCCTGTAAAAAATAACACAAGAAATTAAATGAAACAGCAAAAGAGTATATGTTTGGAGTGTTTCTATCTTTAAAAAGTGAATATAAGTAAAGTATAATAAAATTAATATTTTATTATTAAAACTATTTCATAAAAAAAAAACATTTTAAAATAAGAACTTTAAAATACTACTGGAATTGAAATTCCTTATCCTAATATTTTAAGAAAAGTAAATTTGAATAATAAATATTGTGGCAAGCTTTTAAAAAGTATTTTTTATATTTTTCCTTTATTCCAAATGTAACTGTTTTCTCTCTTTGAAGTCTAAATTGATTTTGTAAACATAATCTAAGAACTTGCATTAAAAATATCTTTTTTACATGGGATAGAATGTATATGCTTATCTTTAAATATTAAAAAGTTTTTTGAATAAAATGTCTCTTAAAGATACATATGTATCAAAGAATTTAAATAAATAAGTAAAGTTTTCTAAGCCTCACAGAACTCAAACACGTAGATGAATTTAAGATGCAATTTTAAAATTGTTTGACTTCCCACTCAATGCAATGTTTTTGAAATATTTCAAAAATTAGAGCAAGTGAAACGATAAAGTTTTATTTTTAAAATCCTTTTAAAACATGTGAAAATATTATTTCCGTAAACTAAATTTAAAAATTTCAACATATGAAGAAACTATTTAATACTTTTTATAAATTTTTTATTTCCTCTTTTACATTAAAAAATATAGAAAAAATTCCATTTTTAATATGAAGCGAACATAAAATTTTTATAATTCAAACAATAATATTAAAAAAATTTATATATATCAAAATTTAATATATGTTAGTTATGTTTTCAAGAATAATGGGAAAAAAATTTACATTAACTTCGGGAAGCTTAGATTTAAAACGTATTTTATTACTGATTTATTGTAAAAATTTTGTGCCAATTTTTCTCAACAGTAAAATTTTCAACTACTTATATATGTTGTCCAAAAATATCGGAATTTTTTTTTTGAAATTAACTCTTATAAGATTATGAATGAATTAACTTCATTTGAATTTCAGAAAAATAACTAATTCATTGAAATTCTCAATCCCTACTTCTATTACATAAGTGCACTCATTTGAGCATCTCTGAATATCAAATGTTTAA
>JAPDSC010010888.1:48187-81524 GCA_026290005.1 Latrodectus geometricus | reverse complement strand
TATATATATATATATATATATATATATATATATATATATATATATCTTCCTTCTATATACATTACAATAATGACAGTTTTCTTTCTTTTTCCCCTTAGCTGAAAATGGTGGCAGCTGATTGGGCACTTTCAGATTTTCACATTATGTGTAGAAACAATAACCCTGGATAAAATTGATGATATGCCTATATTTATTTGAGCAGTACCCAGTAGTAAATGCAAATTTTACTTTTAAAAAATAGGAAACTTTATTAGCTTTAAAGGGGGGAAAATATTAACTGTACTAATTGTTTATCCTATATAGAACAACATATTTTAAATCAAACCAAAATTCAAAGTTTATTAAAATAATCATCAAAAAGAAATTCTAAATAAAGAACAATATATATCCAAAGCATATCGTCTGTATCAAAAGCATTACAAGTATTCTAAAATTTCTTTTAAAAAAATTCTTACCTAATTCAGGTTATTCAGAAATATATTTAAATAATGTAAAAAATAAATTAAAAAAAATGAGGAAAAGAATAACCATTTTAAATTTAAATACCTATAATGAAATGTTAACAATAAATTAATTTTAATCTGTATATAAATTCTTACCTTCCTTTATTAATATATTTTTTAATAGCTAAAATAGATGGAATTTCTTTAATTTAAATTTCTTTTAAATACTAATTCATATTTATTGAACATCAAATTGTAATAAAATAATTTAAACAATGTTAAAATGCAAATTTAATAATAAGATTTATTTTTTGTTTTTTTATCTAGAATTAAAAGATTATTTATGTGAAATTTCATTTCTTTACTCTTTGTAAGAGTAAACATTTAATTATCAAATAGTTATATTTATAGCAGCTTATAATAAATTCTTTTCTTGATAGCTTTTCTTAATTCAACTAAAACTATCAAATTAAAATTGCTAAAATAGCATGAAAGGTTAGCTGTTGATAGTATTGACTTAACATTTTTCAAATTTCCCACCAAGTTGTTGGAATAAAGTGTATTCCAATAAATTATTATCTATTTTAAATATAATATTTTCAAAATTCATAAAAGTGGAGTTTTATGTACAAAAATATTTAAGCATTATTATTACCTACTTATTTCACAATATTTATCTCCATTTCTGAATATAATGTAAAACCTGATGTTTTCCAAAATATATCCAATTATTACCAGCCAAACTGCCAATTGAGTGGTTAGCTCTATGGCTTTCAGTTTAACAGTTTGTCATCCTCCTCTGGTATGGATATATATAATACTTCAGAGTTCAAACTGAGCCTTAAGTTTTGGATCAATCAATCATTGTGTTTGAGTGATGTTAGTGACAAATAAACCAAACCAGCTATTACAAACTATATAACATTAGCCTGATTAATTGGTTGTAATATATACAATGAATATGTATTTCATTATCAATGTTAACATTAATTTTTTTTTTTTTTTTTTTTTTTTTTTTTTTTTTTTTTTTTATGTTATGAATAACTTACAAGAATATTATATGAACATAAATGATTAAAAATAATTTTGTTTCAGCTGAATTACCTAACTCAGAAACATCAAAGTTTATTTTAAAATGTCATATTTTGGGTGTTATTACTGGAATCAAGAAATTTCATCAAAGAACTATATTTACAGGTAAAAATATATTTGTTTTGATTTTTTTCACACTGTTTATCTATTAAAATTTGCTAGCTTATCTATTTAAAATTGCATTTTTTTGGGAAAAATTTTTTTATAAAAATAGAATAATATTTAATTTTCAAGTGGAAGTATGTTTTAATATTTTTAATAGAATTTAATTATTTTTAAAAAATGTATATAAATGTTTTAAAGAATTAGTATAACATTGATTATTTGTATTTTTAATTATTTTTGTAACTGATTTCAAGTAAATGAAATTTTTTTATTCAATTATTAAATTTATTTTATAGTGACGTTGTTTGAATAATGTTAAATGACTAAGTATATAATTTTGATAATTTTCTTCATATTTTATGGTGAAAATGTGCTTTAGGTCCCCTGCCTGGCACGTTTTAAAAATCGCCGATGCCATGGTGAAAATTCTACCGCTATTTCAAAGTGAAACTTAATTAGCAATTAATGGAAGGACTAAAACAAAAGAGTAATTAATGAGCAAGTTTTTCAAATTTTGGAGTTGGCGAAGTAGGGGACCTAAAGCACAATTTAACCTATTTTATTACTTTTAACTCAGTAATTATATAACTTTTATATTAATTTTATTAGAAATTTCTAAATTGTTTCTGTTTCACTTAACTTTCTTTTTAGTGGATGATGGCACTGGTAAATTGGATTGTATTTTGTGGTATAAGGAATCTAATATCATTGAGAAGATTCATGAGCTTAAGAAAGACTTAAAATTTGGTATTTCATTAATATATGTTTAATTAGTTATAAATTAGTTTCAAAGATAATTAGATTGTTGTTTATTTTGAACAAATTTGTAGAGTGCAATTTAATTTTAGAACTGAGCTTAAAAAAAGGAATGCTAATTAATTTGGGAAACTTATTAAAATGCATTTAATTTTATTCAAGAAATTAGAAATTTATCAAATGTACCTTTAAAATGTCATACTTTGATTTCCATCAAAAAGCCAAAACTACTATCAAAATAATAATTCTGCCTAATTTAATGCAATTTAGTAATAGAAACAGAAGCATGTAAAAAATTTAATGTCAACATTAATTTTTAATAAATTAACAATTTTTATAACAATGCATACAATTTATAGTGTTTTTAAAAATTATGTATAAGAACTTGCATGGACCAGTAAAGCAGTTTATAAAGAAGAAAAAGTATTAAAAATGCATTAGATTATTAAGATATGATTTTTTTTTTTACTAAACTATTTCTTTATAAATAAAGTATTATTGGAAGGAATTATTTAAAATGCCCTATAAAAATATACAAAATAAGATTCATACTTAAAAATATTTATTTTTATTGATTACACTTCACCACATAATTTCCTAAAACTCAAACTGTCTGGTTTTAAATTTTTAAAGCCAACTGCTTGATACTTTGAAAGCTTTTGTGTTTGTCTTAGTAGCCAAACAGTTGGATTTTTCTAAAATGACATTACGATTAACAGGAATATTCATTCCTCTATTATTTCTCAAACAAGCAAGCAATGTATGCTCCAGTTTAGGATGTTTTATTCTCTACAATATTTGTGAGAGGGAGAACTTTCGCTGGTACTGTTTCCTTTTTCAAATTTTTTCCAAGTTTTTAAAATTGTCAAAAGGTTGTTCTGGAATTCCATATTTTCAGCAATTTTTGTCTCTAATACTTTTTCATCTATTTTTAGAATTTTCATTTTTACCTAAGCTGATAAGCATGATTATTTTTCAACTGTCTGTGACAAATCTTCAATGGAGTCTGCTCAATCTCTCTCAACAAACAAAACTTCATAAATTGAATTGTTTAAATAAAACGAAACCAACTATTAAGAGTTTTTCCTCCTCTCTATGTTCTTATGTACAGTGAAGAGGAAAAAAATGTTCCCTTCTCTGTGTCTTTATGTACAGGAAACATAGAAGTTGAATTTGGCACCACAGTTACTTCCCATAAAACATCTGATATCTGAATCTTTTCAATATTGTTCCCACAATGTCTGGAAGGCTTGCATATGTTGTTCAGTTGTTCAAGAATAAAAATAAATCAAATAAAGAATTAAAAACATGGATAACTTATTTGAGTCAAAAACGGAAGTTTGCAAGAAAGTTGCTTTTCAAATTTTTAGTTTGTAAATAGGAGTAAAAATTATCGTTGTGTCTATGGCATCAGAGTAGAAATTAGACATATTTCCATAAAAATGTGTGTGTTTGTAAATTAGAGGTTCTTAAAAAATGAGTGTCTACTACCTATAATTACAAGTGTGATAAAATTTAATACTGATTGTTTTTAACAATTTAATTGTGTTTTCTAAAAGGTATAAGTGAAATTAGTTGTTCTTAAATGAATTAATTTAGAAGTTTTGTGAAACGTCTTAAAAGAATTTTTGTCTTGTAATGTTTTATACATTTGCATGAAATTCCTTTTATAAACTTGCATGAAATTACATTATTCTGTTAGAATGAAAATATTAAAAAATTAAAGATGATTAATTATTTTTATTATTATGTAATAAATTATGTATGTAAAAGTTCTTTGTTAAATGTAATTTTTATTTAAATTAAAATACATCAGTTTTTTTCAACTTTTTTATGTTTTATTTGAAGAAATTATTATCTTAATCACTAGAATACAATTTCACATAGCTGAAAAGTCATCCACTCAAAAAAAGTAAAAGCAATTTTATAAGTATAAACTGATTATGGCTTTAAATGAGGTAAAAAAAAAAAAAAAAAAAAAAAAAAAAAAAAAAAAGTGTTTTATTTCTCAATAGTGACTAAATATTGTCAAATGGAAAATCTATGCCCAATGTAATTTTCTCGTATGAAAAAAATTTTTTAAGGAAAGAAATGAATTAAAATTGCTTTTAAAAATTATTTTATCCAGATAAAATATGTATTCTCTAATTTTCAGGAAATGTTGCCTTAACAAGAGATATGAAAGATATAGCATTTTCAATTCTGGAAAAAGCTGATGTATCTGGACTGACTGAAGCAGATAAATATGATCATGGTGATATATTATCATGTTTGGGTAGTGTACGTATATATAAAGGAAATTTACAACTAGAAATTCATCATCATTGTATCCTTTTATAGTATTTTATCTAAACTTATTTTCATTATTCATGAGCATGTATTTATCATTTGTATCTTTAGTTATCTGTATTTCTTTTATAATTACTGACTTCAAAGTAAATAAATTTTGTTGAAATATTAATATTTAAAATTTTATTTCATTCTAATTAAGATTTGTCATACATAAATTTGAGTTCAAAAATATCATAAAAATTTTATAGAAAACCAATAAAAGCTGTATAATTATATACAAAATTTTTGATTAAAATGTATTTTAAATAGTTTGATTTTTACCAAATCTAGTCATACTCTTTGGTCTTTACTTCATATTTAAATTTTTTAGGTTTTAGCATATACTAATTTTTTAAAGCATTAATTAAATTTAAAAACAATTATCAGAAAATATTCATAATTAGATATGTAATGTTAAAAAGTATTTAATATTAAAGTACGTATATATATTACTTATATCAAAAATTTACATATTGTTTTATTGCTGAATGAATTTTAAATGTAAGTAATGAAGTTTTTAGTAAAAAATCCAATTTTTATTAATATCTATGAATTCTTAACTATCTAAGATGGGTCTACGAATCCTGATACAGAGACTTTATGGATATTAGATGTCGTTAATACTCAAGAAAGGAGAGCATACAATGCATTTTAATTTGTAATAGTTTTGAATGAGGAAATTTTTAATGTATATATATTATATTGTAAATATTTTCTTAATTACTGCAATGTGTTACATGAAATACATATGCTTATTTGCTATACCAATTGTGATAAGCCAAAAAAACAAGCAATAGTGATTTAGTGACAATTTTTTATTGAAAAAAAGTTATTTATAGTTTGATTTTTTGTATTGTTTAAAAAATATTAATAAAAATCAATTTTTTTAAAATTTCATTGAAGTTTATTCAAATATTTCATGGATTAGAATTAAATATCATTCATGAATATACTTTTTCATGTAAAATGCTTTAGTTTATTCAAAAACATGCAAGATAATGTTTGCAAGATATACATTATATTTGTGAAATACATAAATACATATATTTTATGTATTACATGTTAATTTCTAAATTAAGAAATTTTTGTTCAATAACAGCTTAAATTTAATTAGTTATCATTTCACTTTTAATTTATTTTGATCAGATATAGTTATTCTTCTCAGGTGATGATTTAAAGTATTTGTATGCTAGTAACTGATGTTTTAGAGATTTTTTGTAAAATTTCTATCAAATATCAGACTTTTTTATTAGATATAAATTTGAGAACTCATTCAACTTGAGTTGATGATTGAATGATTAGAACAATGATTTTAAGTTTAACAGTATGTAAATTTAATTTCCACATTGGGTAAGAACATGTACTAATTCATTTTAAAACTATAGGTCTAGTCGAATTATTCTTTATATAGAGATGGACAAAACTGTTCATTTTGGGGATCAGATTAAAAAAAAAACCACTCGCTCACTGAAAGGAACCAGTTCTTTCTCAAGACTCATTAATTCACATCACAATGAAGCATTTAAAATTTTCCTTTAAAACAAAATTTTGTTTTCAGTCAACGATCAGTTTATTTAATTTACCAATGCTATGTTACTAGCTCTTCTATCATAAGCACATGAGCTCTCCAGTACATGTCCAAACGTTCAGTTGTCATAAGCTGACCAATCACAAAGAGTAGAATCAGGAAATAATCAACATCAATATAAAAAAGGATTATGTCCAATTAAAAGTCCAAAATGTGCTACAGCCCTCCTTCCTTGAAGATTCAAGAATACATCATGGGCTATAACTTAAAATCGCCTAGCTCTTTTCTTTTGATACATCCCTAGATTCTGATCTAAAAATTTGCTTGAAAGACATTTATTAAAAGTTTTAATTAGGGAATTGATAGGTTGTGGATTTGCTTGCATTTCCATTGTAAGCTAACATCTATAATTAAATTTACTAAATATCACGAGAACAGGAAAACACAGTTTTGAAAAGTTTCTAACTCATGTTCACTTCAATGGTTGTTTTTTCTACTGGAGACCAATAACTACAAAGTTAAAAAAAAATGCTTGTTAATCATTTCAACATTGACCTGTAGTTTAGATGTAATGTCTGCAAATGTCATTTACTCTGTTTTAGCAAACCTTTCACACGTATGTATATACTTATCTTGAGATTTCAAAGTTATCAAGATTATCAATTATAATCATTTCCTGGTAGAAAGTTGAAATTATTTCATGTTAAAAACGTGAAAATGATTCTAAATTAGTTTACGGTAAAATCCTAGGAGAGCCCACACCTTTTGGGGATAAACTGAAAAAAAAGCTTCAAAGCAAAACAAAATGGCAAAATAAGAATTCCAGAAATATCATATGTATAGTGTATCAAAGTAGGATTACCAAGATTGGTGAAATTTATCGCCAACCAAAATTACTCATGCCACTCTGATAAGATCCTACCTAAGTTTAAATATAAGATGATAAACTGATCTTTTTTTGGTAGTGAAGGAGTTAATTATCATGCGTATTAAAGCTTTACGATTAGTGATTATGCAAACGAAAAATCGTCTATAAATTCATAACTACTTTAACAGTAATATATATTTTTAAATGGCAACATATCATCATCCAATAAAGCCACGAGTAATGCAATAAGTTTCATTAATTTCCACAAGTTGAATTTTTCAATACAAATTTGAGCATTGAAAAAAATGACATGTGTAGTTCCTATTTATTGTATAAAACTAAATATTCATTTACAAATTCATAACTTGGATTTTATAAATTAACAAAAGGTTTTAATTTTCTTTTTTCCTGTTGAGTACAAAAATAAATTTATGAGTAAGAACACAATTTTGTCTTCAATATTATAGTGATTCATAAGAATACTTCTACGTCAATGTTTTTGCCTACATATAGAAATATATTCGCAAAATAAAAAAATATTTTGACAAATATAAAACTCGTTAAAAGTATTTGTGGCAAATATAAAACTCGTTAAAAGTATTAGTTTAATTTTTTTTTATCGGTTTAAAAATTAAAAAGCTTTATAAAATCTCTTTTTCTAAAGTTATTTTCTTCGTTTTCAAACAGTTTTCATTCGAGTTATTTCGGTGAAAATGTGCTTTAGGTCCCCTGCTTGGCGCATTCTCAAAATCTCCGATGCCATGGTGAAAATTCTACTGCTATTTCAAAGTGAAACTTAATTTGCGACCAATGAAATGGCTAAAACAAAAGAGTAATTAATGAGGATGCGCAAAAAAGCCCTTCAAATTCCCGAGTTGGCGAAGAAGGGGACCTAAAGCGCAATTTAACCGTTATTTCTTTTATGTGTTTATATGACATTAGGCTGATAATAAAATGTTGTTCGTTGTATGAAAAAAATTTTTTTATTATAAACCAAAGACAAATGTATGTAAGTGAGAAGCGGTACATAAAAAGGAAGAAAATAAAAGAAAAAAAATTCTGAATTTTATATTTTTTAATATAAAACATGTAGAATTTAAAATGATATATATATTCTATAAAATTTTATGAATTTTATATTAAAAATATAAAGTTTAGTTTTTTATTGCAGACTTCTACACAAAGTTTCAAATATTTCCATGTATTCCTACGTGATTTGAAATATAATTATACTTTCGTTTAGTTTGGTTGAAATTGTAAAATTTTAAAACATAATCAAATTCCTTTGTAACATTAATATTTATTTTTAGGTGAGATTTACGTAATACAGTAACTCATAAGATTAATCATTGAATTAATTTTAGATATTTACAGATTTAAAAAATTCATAAAGGAAAAAAAGAAAAAAAAATTGTAGTCATGGCAACGCTAATCTAATCACAATAGTCATCTAATTTTATTTAAATTATTTTTATTATGAATTATGTATATTAATTCGATAGACTAATAGTATAATTCATTAATAAATATTTTGAAATATTTTTGCTTAAAGTAAATCAATTATTCTCTTCATCAGAAAACATCATAAGCTCTATGTCACATTTAAAAGCAGTTGTCATGACGACCAAGTAACAGAGAATTCGCGCAATTTCTGAAGATGAATGGATATTTATTTTGTTAATACGTAACTGTATTGTGTCGGAATCAGTACATATTAGACAACTAAGACTCTATTCTAGGTATAACTAGAAAGTTTTATTTCTTTTAAAATAAAAATTTCGAAAAGTGAGCAAAAATGTCAGGAAAAAATAGAATTTCATCAAAAACTCCAGAGGTAAAGTAGTTATCTTCGATAAATATCTATGATAAATACAAAAGTGTCTCTAAAGTTAGCTAAATTATGTATTTTTAAGAATATTGATGTTATTAAATTTATTACTTAATAAACAAATGTTTGAAATATTCATTATATAATATTTTTATTTTATATTAAAGATTCTAAATTTAATATAATGTAATTATTTGATATAAGTAATTGAGATATTTATTACATTATAGATTATTAATTACTTATGACTTAAAGTAATAAATGAGACCAAATATAAAAAATTTTCTAATTACAAAAAAGAATATATTTACATACTTTTTTTTAATTATTTATTACTTTAGGATCGTAATTTCTTAGCAAAAACTTGAAATAAGTATAATTTAAATATTGCAGAATATTAAAATTACTTTTGCTTACAAATTTAGTTCAGATAGTGTTTGTAAAAAAAAAATTATTTTCGATAATCTTTCAAATTCATGATCAAAAATTTGAAGTTAATCATCAAGATTAATGATAATTTGAGAGAATTTTTTAAAATATTGACATACTTCATAAGATAACATCAGATATTTTAAATATTATAATGAGATAAAATTTATTAATGCTGCTAATGAAAATAAAATCAGAAAAAATCGTAAATACATTGTGTTTTTTTTCTTTCTTGATAATTATAATATCAAATATTCTTTATTTAATTTCATATAAAATGTTCCATTTCTCAGATTTTAATTATTATTTAAATGATTCTTTTGCGGAAACAATAAAATCCCTTTTTTGTCAAAATCTATTTTCGAGAAACATAACCATCTAATTAAAAAAAAAAAAAAAAATTAAAAGCTTTTTCATATATATAACTCTTCTCTTTTTTTTTATTATTATTTAGTGAATTTTATCATATTTGTTACATTATTCTAAGGAAATAAAAGAATGAAGTATAAAGATAAAAATAAGAAATATACTAAAATAAAGTCATAAACATTAGTTTTTTCGTTAAAATTAATCGCAATTTCTTAAAAGCAGATTAAAATTTCAAAAATCATGCTTGTATTAATCAGGAATATTGCAATATTGGTTAGCCTGTACTTTTGAAGGTGCCCCCTTGATTCTCGCCAAGTTATTTTATGCATTTTAATGATTTTTTTTATTTGATTCATTAAGTTTGTTTATATTGTCTTCATTGAAATTTCATTATGTTTTGACCACCATACGCAAACGTGTTCTGCGCAAACAGGGATGGCGCCAACCAAAAATCGCCAAGGGGGCAATATTGTACCGCAATATTGTATGACTCAGGATGATAGATTTATGGAACAAAGAATATATATTTCAATTTGTGTTGAAATATTTATTTATCACGTAATGTTTCTACGTTACTTATATCGTTTACATTTGTCTCTCGAGGTAAAATGCCCAAAATAAAGAAAATTGGTTAATATCTCTTCTTTACATTTGGTATAAGGGCAAAAGACCAGGATTTTCCCTATTTCTTCCCCTTGTGACTGGCAGATCAACTCATGTTTGACCTGACTTACCAGTGAGCACTTAAAAGGTCTCATATATTCTGGGGTTTACAAAAAGTTTCCTTTTTTTCCCTAAATACCTGCAAGAACAAAATCACCTCAGCATATCTTGAACTGGACAGGGAGGATATCACATAATTGTCCACTTCTTGTATCTGACTTTATTAATCTTAAGGATTTCCACTGATCTGACGGGCTCAAACGGAAGATAGAAAACAACAACTTTTATGTCGCTTTAGGATGGTATAATAAACTTGATTCCAATTAAAGTTGCATTAAATAAATAAAATATTGCTCATGAAATTAGTCTGTTTTACTATTAATAAAAAAATTGCTTATATGTTAATATGGCCACAAAAGATATGGAACAACTTTGTTGTTTGTTGTCGAAAGCTTGCGTTAGTAATCGAAAAAGTTATGAACGGAAAAATATCATAGGCTGTTTTTATTTTGATACACATCAAACAATTCAGGAACAAAATCTGTTGTAGATCTCTTTTGAGCATCAAATGTGTTTTTGTTATCTAGAATTATTCTCAATGGTATAATAGACAGCCTAGCACCGAAAGCTGATGTAGAACTCTTTTGAGAGTCACCTGCATTGTTGTTATCTAGAAATTTCCTCGATGTCTCATGTATTAAATTAAGGAACCTAGAAAACTTTCATGAATTAACGTGATAAATATCTATATAAAAATAAGCTCACATGTATTTACATCATAAATTGCTCACAAGTATGTAGTGAGCAATTTATGTGAGAAGAATTGGAACTCCAGATAGGCATTAATTCTCTATTAACAAATGTTTTGCATGCATGTTAATGTGTATATACAAAAACTGCGGAACATATTAGTCATTGTTTGATATCGTAACTTGTATATAACAGTCGAAAAATGTAAGACTAATATAAAAGAATCTAAAATATCTAAATTTTATTACAAAAATATTGCAATATCTTTTTAGTCTGATTACCTTAATAGACAGACTACGAACTAAGCATTGTAGAATTCTTTTAAGTGTCTACATTTACTTTTAAAAGAAACTTTCCACAAATAGAAGGCTGTATTCACGTGTACTAAAGTAAGAAACCCAGAATACATCGAAGCATATACGCAGCGGACGTTCGTGTAGAAAACAAATTTACTATATGCATTGTAAATTGTTCAGCAGTAGCTAAAATTAAAAAAAAAAAAAAAAAAAAAACTCAGAATGGGCATTAACTCTATAACGTTCTTAAAAATAAAATATAACAATGCTCATAAAATAAAAATAAAGATTGTGGTTTTACAATTTGTACTTCCATTTTAGGAAATTCATTTCATAAAGTAAAAAATTCATAGCAATCGTCATAAAAAAAGTCCATTATGAAGATGTCTTACAATGAAAAAGTTGGCGTTAATTCATTTTTAATGCTCACGCAACCAAAATAAAATGAAAATCGGCTGAAATTTACTGCACGGTCAACCTTGGCGCGATTTTTCCACATTTGGCGATGAATAACATTTTCTGTCAACCGAACTAATTCCGTCCAATGGCAGATGAGGAATTCCGACCAATCAGGCAAAAATTTTCAATATTCTGTTTATTTTCAGACCTCGCTTGTGCAATACGGAGAGATTTTTGGCGACTTTTTCAAATAGTTGCCAAGGTGATCGTACAGTAAATTTTTACCAAAAAATCGATAGTCAATTAATTTGAATAGAATTTGTCATGATAGTATAACCAAAGAAATATGAAATAATGTGTATTAAAATGAAATAAACAAGAATAACGGAATTAAAATTTTTAATTTTATTTTTTAAATTTTATTTATCTCTAACATTAAATGCAATTCTAACTTATTTTCGCTTTTGAAATGTGAACATGTGTTTTTATATAAACAAAGTGATGTTCCCAACTTTATTCGTGAATTATTTTTATCATAATATACCATTAGTTTTGACCATAAAACAAAACATGTGTGCATAAATGAAACATGTGCAACAAACAAAACACCTGCATATGCACGTCATAAACTCAAACTGAAAATCTAGGCCATTTTTTTATTATGATATAATTTCCTCATCATTTACATTAAGATTGCTCATAAGTAATGTTCAATGATTGCGTAAATTATTTGTGCCTCTAACACGATATTAAAAAAGAAATGCTTTAGGACAAGAGAATGAAAGCGACGGACGCTAAAGTTGATTCTTGTATCTTAAACATGAGAAGTCTTCGTGAATTAGCTGAGAAAGAAGCGAAACTTGTCCACAACGCTTTGAAGGACATGGAGAACAATTTGATCGATCCTGGATACATTCTTGAATTGACTAAAAGCAGTAAGTATTGATTCAGTTAAAGTTCATTCAGTCTCTATGATATTTGTAAAGTGTTCTAAAGGAATAAAAAATGATAATATGAATATTACTTTCAGTATTTTTAAGACAGAATTTCTAGTTTCCCGTGCTAAGGTAGTTGTGTTCCAAGTGATACATCTTGGAATTTAATATCCTATATCCTCACATCTGGAAAACCTATGTGGTGCAAGATTCGCTCATATATCTCCGTGTTCAAAAGAGTAATCTTTAATCAAATCCATGGCTTGTCGCATCTAGATCATAATCTACTGTTAAACTGATTGCTAATAATAGCCAGGAATTAACAAACAAGTTAGAAAGTGGGTGCAAACATCCATAAAGACCAAAGTAAGCAGACTCACAAATTCTAAATTTTCTACTTTTCATGAATAGGAAAATTCAATATTTTGTACATTAATTTCTTTGGTCCCATGCTACTATGCAATAGCTTAACTTGGTCAGGTCTATTGTTTAACTTGCTTTGATAGTTTTACTTGGAGCAAAAATGCAAAGATGGGCTTTTTTTTCTTAAATAAGATGAAATAATTTTATCTTTAGCACTAAAGAATTTACGATTAGAAATAACACACCTTATATCCTGAGAATCATTTAAATAGAAAAACCATTTTTTGCAGTGATCTTTCCTGAAAAGTAAGAAATAATTTAAATAAATATATACATAATTAAAAGTCCCATTCCTATTTAAAAAAAATAATTGATAATATGAAAGCATGCCTATTCTAAATTGAGGTATATGCTGTTTGTATACAAATTAAATGTGGACAAAATTTACATTTACTGTAATACTTACAATAAGATATAATTAAAATAAATATGTTGAAAATAACTTTTGAACAAATATTCTTGTAGTAAAAATAATTCAACACGAATGTTTTTATTATCTTTCCAATATACTCACATACTCGCTTCAAGTTATTTTCTTAATATACCCAATTGATACTCTTTCTTACTTCCATAAATAAGAAGCAATTATTTTCCTGAGCAAATTGTGTAATTATTTTGAATTTTTATTCTCTTCTAAAAATTTTGGAATTTTAGTTGAAACTGGAAATTGTTCTTTTGCCAGAAATTGATACAGAAATAAAAAACATTAAATTAAAATTCTCTTACATTTGTGTTAATACAGATTTTATATTGTAAATTAAATTTCAATTAATTTAACATTGACAGGAATAAAATTTTGAAATTTTTACTACTACTGTAAGAATATGTTGTAGTTTATTTGGAGAACTATCTACTTCTTTTCTGGAACTTCTTTCTGTGCTCTACAAAAATATGTTGAAGTTGGGGAACAGTGATTTTGAAAAACCTAAACAGCAGGGAAGCTACTGAAAATGAAAGATGACACACTAAAAACACGTACAAATATATTACTGACCATCCAAAATGCCACACCAAAAAAGAGTAGGGATATCACAGCAAAATTTATTTGGTAGATAACTCATATAAAGACTAAATGATTGAAATTACACCTCGTGTGAAGTGTGAATGATGAAAAATCAGTTGTAGCAGCTATTGTTTACTGAAACTACTGTTATTCACACCTTCATCGAATCAAAGAGACTCTGGATGTATTCTTGGTATCTTCCATGCGGTTTCCATATATTACTAAAGTTGATCTGCAGGGCCGGCGCTAGGGGTGGGCAAGTCGGGCCCCTGCCCGGGGCGTCAACCTTAGGGGGCGGCAAATTGGCCCTAAAATTAAATTTCTCAAACTTTTAAACATTTTCTCTTTCTAAAATAATTGAGTTTTGACCCCTGATATACTAAACTTTTTGTTTAAAATGAATCATATTTTTATGCATTAAGATATTTGGAATCAAACCCCTAACACCCTGTTTATATACAGGGTGTATTTTAAACATACAGCAAAAATTTGTTTCTTTTTGGTTCTACTTTAAGTTCCCTTTCTATTAGAGGTTTTAAAGATTGGAAGCACCTCGCTAAGACTTTAAATCAACATGAAACCTCTAAAAAACATATCGAAAGTCAAAAGTCTTGGATTGAATTAAGTCAAAGAATACAGTACTCTAAAACGATTGACAGTCATTCACAAAGACTTATTACCGCAGAAATATATTATTGGGGCGAGGTGCTTCTACGAATTGTTTCAACAATAAAAATGCCTGCTCAAAATTGTTTAGCCCACCGAGGTACAAGTGACAAACTTTACGATTTCGGTAACGGTAATTTTTTACAAATTATTCAATTACTTGCTCAGTTTGATCCAGTAATGGAAGAGCATATCCGCAGAGTGCTTAAAAAAGAAGCTAAAGCCACTATCTTGGAAAATAAATTGATTATTCTTTTAGTTGAAAGTATAACATCTCATATTATTACTGATATTAAAAAAGTATATCGGGAGTACAATCTAGAATAAATGCGTTAAATCCAAGAGCATTTTACCTTCCATGTAGCAGCCACTCATTAAACTTGGTAATTAATGACGTGGCAAAAGCATCCTTCGAAGCCGCCAATTTTTTTAATAGAGTCCAAAAAATATATCTGTTTTTTCCCTCATCAACTTTTCGATGGACCATATTATTAAAATATGTTTCCGGACTTACTTTGAAACCTCTAAGTGATACTCGTTAGGAAAGCCGAATAGATAGAGTAAAACCACTAAGATATCAATTAGGAGGGATATACGATGCTTTACTTGCTGTTTGTAATAACTCGGAGGTTGACAACTCTATAAGAGTTGAGGCTTCTGGACTATTAAGTTGTGTTAAACAATTTAAATTCTTATGCTGCATTGTAATTTGATACAAAATCTTAAATTGTATCAATCCTATAAGTAAGCTCTTGCAGACAAAAGACTATGATTTACTATCTGTTATGGAGCTCTTGAAAAATTGTAAAGATTTTTTCAAGGATCTTAGATCGGACAGAGCCTTTAATGAAATACTTTGCGATGCTCGAGAACTCGTAGACGAAATTGATATACCAGCTAATTTTGAGCTCACCCAGACATGTCATAGAGTTCGAAGAAGGAATGTTAATTTCGACAATGAGGCAAAAGATGATCCAATAGAAGATCCTGCTTTGAAATATAAGGCAGAATTTTATTTTTTTACATTAGATAAAGCTATCAATGCACTCGAATCCAGGTTTGATTTGATCAGTACCCACAGCAACTATTTCCAATTTTTATACAATATTTCTGATTTAAAAGATATTCCTCAAAACAACATATAAAGTATTGTAAAGATTTAGAAACAGTGTTGACTGATGGGAATTCATCCGATATAAACGCGCTTGACTTGGCAGACGAGATAGTAGCTGTTTCGACTTTGCTAAAAAAAAAAGGAAGTCCAGTTGAGATTTTAAAATTCATATCGAACCTGGATTTTGCTCCCAATCGTGGTATAGTTTTAAGAATATTGCTGACTCTCCCAATAAGTGTGGCAAGTGGAGAAAGGAGTTTCTCCAAATTAAAATTAATTAAAAAATTTTTACGCTCCACAACTACCGAGGATCGACTTAACGGATTAACAACAATAGCCGTCGAACATGACCTGGCTGAAAAATTAATGTTAAAGAAATTATAAAACAATTTTCAGAATTAAAAGTGAGTAAAAAACCCTTTTAATTTCAACTCACGGATTAAATGTATTTTTAATATGTAATAAAGTTTTAATATTTAGTAGTTTTATAATTTGTTTTACTTTTTTTTAAGTATCTGTTCTGTATTTTATAATTATGCACCAGAAATGACTCTTTCCTTTTTTTCTGCGCAATCCTAATTTTAATTAAGTGCCAAAAAAATAAATAAATAAATTTGTATTTTTTTGCTAATCAAAACTTCAACATAACTGATGATTGCAATATTTTTATTCGTTTTATTTTACCATTAATTGTGGAAAGGGTTTAGGTTATCTCTTTTAATTTTTGTTATAAAGGGGCGGCATTTTACCTCTTTGCCCGGGGCGGCGAAGCTGCTAGCGCCGGCCCTGTTGATCTGTTATAGCAGTGGGGTGGTTTATGCTGGTATAATTGTGTTGTGCAAATGTGAACCACACGCTTTCGATTGATGTTAGATCGAGGTGACAAGCAGGCCAAGAAATCAATTCAATCTGATGAGTAAAAAGTTATTGATCATTGCGTACCACGTGAGATAGCGCAATATGCTGTTAAATTATGGCTGATGATAAGCTTTGAAAATATGGAAGGACGACGGGTTACAACACTTCAGAGATGTAGGTCTAATTGCTCAGTGTATGGACAATGCATACTAATAGGAGGCAAGAGTGAAATCCTATACTATCCTAAACTATTATAACTGGTGCAGGACCAATGGAGCGATGCCTAACGCAACAGTTGAGTAGCCTTTTACAGTAGTGTCTTCAGATTCGAATGGGATCATTGTGGTATGGCAGACACAAGCTGGATTCGTCTATAAAGCGAATGTCGTTCTATTCCGTTGTCTAGGTTCGTAGTTCATCCCACCATTGTCGGCGCAAATGCTTGTGGCTTCGAATCAAGGGTAAACGAAGCAATGGGTATCTTGTGGTTATTCTACCCAGCTGCAAACAAGATTGAATGGTACAAGCGAACAGAGATTGATGCTAACAAACTAAATATGTTGTTCCATGGAAATTGATGTGGCTGAACGATCTCTTCTTAATGTGCATAATATGCCTGTCATGATGTGTAGTGGTGCAACGAGGTGGGTGCTATTTGTCCCGTCGTCTCGCCATTCCTACATGCATTCAGCGATTCCTCACAACATAGCTGCTGGGTTTCGTTTAACACGATCACCGACTTCACTGAAAAAGGATAACTCTATAGGGTATAGTTTTTTTCTCGGTCGACTCAGAAACTTGTTCAAAAAACGCTGTATCTCTTTTACGAGGCATAGTTAAACAGCTTACATACACACAAAACAATTACCTATTTAAAATCGAAATCGGCAATCTCTCTCCTTCCTTCACATAGTGCTGTAGTCGTACCTGATTTACGTATGCGCTGCTATGCTAATGATTTGAGCATCTAATCGCTAACGCATAATGTAATTTTCTCGTGATTTGAATGCTTCCTTCAGAGTGTTTCATTTTGTGGCCACCAGAGTGTAATTATAGTTTACTAAGGAAATTCTTAGTAAAATTGAAAAGCAAATTTTGAAATTTATAAAATTAGGGCAAAAAAGCTAATGGTTTTGTTGTCAATCTTCTTTCTCTTATTTCTAATTTATGTAACGTGCAATTTAAACAATTTGTAATGAATACATGCTTATTTTATAAAAAAAAAAAAAAAAAAAACTTATAAAAATTATATTCATCTCTTTTAAAAATCGTTTGATATTCGTTTTCTTTCAGTTCATTCTGATGGAAACAAAAGCCTTTCTGAATATATAAATCGGAACACAGAAATTCTTTTGAATGAGGTAATCACATTGAATGTGTGTGAATGATATAGTATTTTAATATTGAATATATGATATTCGATATAAAAAAATTAACAACAAAAATGTTATTAATTTGTTTTTAAAATCTATGAGAAAATATAATATTTTCAGAAAATTATTATGATTAAATAAATTAATTGATTAGAATGAAATATAAAATTTCAAATAAGATGTATACCACTTTTGCCACTAACAACTTATTAATTAGTTAGTTTATTATTTCATATCATTTAAATGACAAAAAATGATAAGCAGATGTTTTTAAATTCATTAAACTGAAATATTTTTCATTTATTTTAAATTTCTCTCTCTTATAAAATATTTCAATCCTTTTAAATATTAAAAGATATTTCTTCGGAATAGTCATCTCTAAATGCTGGAATTTATATTTTTCTCTTAAAATGTATATTATATACATACAACAGCATTATCAATTAATAAAATATCTTCATGCTAGCTAAACTATTAGATCATGGTATTTTTTCAGAAAGATATTGTTTTGTGTCTCATGGGAAAGAATCAAATAATAAGACAGTAAGTCCTTTGATTAAAATGTACGTAAATATTCTAGTTTAAATTAAGTACTATTTGAGTCTATTTCAATTGTTCTAAAACAGGAGATTGTTTCAGAAAGAAAATAAAGTGTATCATTGTTTTTCATTTAAATATATAAAGAATCAATCGTGATTAGAATATGATTTCTTGTTATAAAAGAATTATATATCAAGCCACACCCATCAGCATTCGCAGTCCGTAACTTCCAATGAAAAACGTCGGTCTTTCTGGAAAAAATAGCAGTATTTATTATTTTTATAATAAAATTTACTGTTTACTGCAGTTTTCAAAATGCCATTTTACACCACGAAACATGTTTCAAGAATAGATGAACTAAAAACATGTCTAATATGGCGAGGTATTCTGGGAAATTTCCTTTATTCCTAGTTACAAGTTTTTAAATAATGAAGTCATGGTTTCTTTCATTAGCGTTCCAATGCGTTATCCATTGGAAGCGTATTGGGAAAAACGTAAACTGCATTTGCTGTTGTGGGCAAAAATGATATAAAAAATGGTAAAGAAACTGTAAATATCATTATTTATTGTTTAATTGTACTGTAGGAATGTAGAAAAAAAATGAATCATGTGACGTATACATTTTACTTTAGTCTCTGCGATAGCGCAAAGATGGCAATTTAAATAAACCACAAACCTCAACTCTTGAACCAAACTTCTAAAAATATGTTTCATCATAAATTAATTACATTAAGGGATAAGTAACTTTGCAGTAAATTCAAATCAGCGTTAATTAAGGTTTAAATGGATTGCTAAAGTGGTAATCGAAGTTTAAATGAAACATAGCCTTTGTTTTAAGTTAATCAGTGATTAACACTCTGATTATGCTTTTTTACCAACACATGAAGCTGTTTTCAATTCAGTTCTAGACCAGAAAAACTGGAAGTTTTTTTTGCACAGATTTCAGTGAACCTGATTAGATATACTGTACTTCCCATAGTATAGGTCAACTAAGTTTTGATCATATTTCTGTGAGTTAAAATTGGAATATTATATGTAGTATAACTTTCAAAAGTTTGCCGAATGCGCATTTAATCTTTATTTCCGATAAAAAAATTTTTGGGAGATTTTAATGATTTTTGTATTAGTTGCAGAATAAAAAGAAAGCAATTAAAAGGATAAACTTAAAATGTTTGTTAATATACACTACTGGCCATTAAAATTGCTACACCAAGAAGGCGACATGCTACAGATGTGAAATTTATACGAAAGGAAGAAGCAGGCGCCAGTAGCGACACCTACATTGTGTTTAAATGAGGAAATTGTTCAGCCGGTTCCTCATACACAAATTGCATTTGAACGTTGTTGCCTGGTGAAAAGTTGTTGTGATGCCTCGTGTAAGAAGGAGAAATGCGTACCAGCACGTTTCTGACTTTGATAAAGGTAGAATTGTAGCGTAACGGGATTGCGGCTTATCTTATCGCAGTATTGCTGCTCACGTCGGTCGAGATCCAATGACTGTTAGCAGAATATGGAATCAATAGGTTCAGGACGGCATTACGGAAACCATGAGGGATCTCAACGGCCACCTATCACTAGCAGCCGAGAAGACAGGCATATTATCCGCATGGCCGTAATGGATCGTGCAACCACGTCACGAGCCGTGAGTCAAGAAACGGGGTCATTTGGAAGGCAACAAGTGTCTGCACGAACAGATCGACAACGTTAGCAGCAGCATGGACTCTCAGCTCGAAGGCCATGGCTACGGCTTCCCTTTACGCTGCGTCATAGACAAGAGCATCTTCAATTGTGTGATCAACACGAACCTGGGCGCACGAATGGCGAGACGTTATCTTTTCAGATGAATCCTAGTTCTGTGTACAGCATCATGATGGTCGCATCCGTGTTTGGCGGCATCGTGGTGAACGCACACTGGCAGCGTGCATTCGTCATCGTCATACTGGCCCATCACCTGGCGTGATGGTATGGGGTGCCATTGGATACACGTCTCGGTCACCTCTTGTTCGCATTGGCGGTGCTTTGAACAGTGCACGTTGCATTTCTGGTGTGTTACGACCCGTGGCTCAACCCTTTATTCGAGCCCTGGGAAACCCTACGTTTCAGCAGGATAATGCCTGACCGCATGTTGCCGATATTGTACGGACTTTCCTTGATACGGAATATGTTCGGCTGTTGCCCTGGCCAGCACGTTCTCCAGATCTTTCACCAATAGAAAACGTCTGGTCAATGGTTGCCGAGCGATTGGCTCGTCACCAAACGCCAGTCACTACGGTTGATGAACTAGTGGCATCGTGTTGAAGCTGCATGGGCATCTGTACCTGTACATGCAATCAAATCTCTGTTTGACTCAATGCCCAGGCGTATAACTGCTGTTATTACTGTCAGAGGTGGTTGTTCTGGGTACTGATTTCTCAGGATCTATCCAGCCAAATTTTTTGAAAATTTAATCATTTGTTATTTCTAGTATAATATATTTGTCCAATAAATATTATTTTGTTATCTGCATTTCTTCCTGGTGTAGCAATTTTAATGGCCAGTAGTGTAAATGCATTGTAATTGAAAATGTGAATTTATTGCTATCGAAAAGAGTTGTATCTTCAAAATAATTGTTTGAAAGCAAATCCCTTGGGAGACAGTTAAGCAAATTTGAACTTCATGGTTGTTTTCCGGAATGAAGAAAACTGCAAGAATTCGATTTTTTATTATTGGATAGTTTTTAAGAGCTTATCCTTTATTTTCTTAAGGGAATAACAAATATGGTAAACAGAATAATATAATCTTTTAATTTTATATCTTGAAACCATGTAAATGAATGTATTATGATTTGTGAATTTGTGTAATTCAAAATCAGAAAGTTTCTTTTACATGTTGTTCGTTAACATCGTCGTTTACCACATAAAAAATTATGAAGATTCCATTTTTGTTTATTTGTTGTCTACTGATATCGTAAAATAGCTTCTTTTTCGCTTTTAGATAAAGAGTATGAATGCTTTGTTTTCCGAATCATATATAAAACATACTTCTGCGAACATATAAGCCCATTGTAGAATCGGCTTACATATGACTCTGGTACCAATGACTCTCTGAAATTGCTGTTGGAATAAAATGCCATTTAAACCGCGGTTCCTTTCCACATAAATAGTTATTTTCATTTTTTATATTATGTGTATGCGTGAGTTTTAAGCATACGATCTTGTTCCGATTTTCGATGAATATTTCTGGTTTCTAAATACCAATTCCATAATCTGGAAACAGACTTCTGCTTCAATGAATTGCATTCAAACCGGCTCTTCGTGACGCTGGTACTCCAGGATACAGATCCAGCTAAACTATATTTCTGAGACCTCGTATTCACTTGTACTAAATATTCAAAATTTTTAAAGCGCCATACAACCAAATATCAAGAAGTTAATGTGGTTTCGCTTTTCATTGCATTATTGATAAAGAACCATATACTTCCAACGAAGGTAACATTGTCATAGTTTTAAATCATTGCTTAGTAAGGAAGTCGATTCACATACGTTTGAACCACATCTCTAAAATCATAAGCTATCTTATGGTATTACATTTAACTTTAACTGGTTTAGTGTCTGAGCCTATTGATTGTGAGCTGGTCTTTTATTAATCAGTAAATATCAATTTTACCAATCGGAGACTCCTATCCTTGTGTTGCACAATAAAGGTACCATTTTTGAATATCTATATAGTATTTATCTGTGGTACTCAGATACAAATCAGCAGGAAACCACTGTACTTTTTGTGTCTCATACGCGAATAAAAATAGAACAAATTGAAAATCGGTTGATTCCATTGAGAATGTAGCAAAATGAAGTAAATGAAAATGATTTTGAAATACCAATTTCAATTGATTTGGCATATTAGAAAAAAGCGATTTTTTTTAAAAATTGCTGTTATTTTGTTGGAAATGAGTGTTAAAGAAAAAGTTATTGGAACAAACATAAGTGAAATATTTTTTTTTTATTTATTAGCATGCCTCCATCGTGAGACAGAATGTTATTCAAAAAATGAAGCAACAAATTGAAGATATGAATTCTGAAATGAGTCATGACGCTGAGAAATTAAGTGAAGACATTTCGAACTTTTTTGAATACATTCAAAGCAATTATGACGCAGCTTCTTCTAGTTTTAAAAGGTAATTAATAGATAATTAAAATATTTTCTTAATTATAAATCGCACAATTCTTCTTCAATGATCGTCGGTTAAGCCGGCATTCGAACTCACAAACTTCCAGTAACATGAACGATGCCCTAACCAACCACGTCACCGCGGCCTTTAATGTACGATGTATAACAAAAATAGATTTTAACTCAAATATAATGTTTCAATTTTAATTTAAAATCAAATTTTTAATGATATTTGTTTTTATGCGTGAAATATGACACACACCCTTTAACCATTTCTTATTTATATAGTATTTCCTAACATATAGATCTAACATTCATTAAACATGAAAAAATAACATATGACTAAAAAATTCCAAAATTAAAAATTTTTTAAGAAACATTCAACATTTTTAAAACGTTTTACTCCATTAAATTATAATTTTAAAAAAATTAATAAAAAGATAAAAGTTTTCAAACATTTTAAATTTTTTTTTCTGTAGTTTTAGTATAAACTTAAGATTGGAATACTACATTTATCATTTCCTTTTTCTACAGATTTACTATGATATTCTAAATAATAAAAATATTATAATTTTTAATTTCTTAATTTATTATAAAAATAACAAACAAGGTTTAGTAAATAATTTTATTTAATTACAATTATTTACTAAACTTTGTTATAATCCGAAAAATATACACCTGCTCATTTTAATTACAAGTAACAGTTATTTTATACAAGTAACAGTTATTTAATTACAAGTAACAGTTACATTACAGTAACATAATTTTAACAGTTAAAATTCAATTACTCAGGTAAATAGAAACTTATAAAAGATTATTTTAAAATTTTAAGACTGACAGAATTTAATGATGATGAATTTAAAAAAAAATAACTGCTAAATTAAAATTGCAAATAACTTGTCGTTGGATAATGAAAACACTTTAAAGATTTTCTGAGATATTTAGATTAATTGTATGGGGTTGATACGAAATAAAACTGTACTTTTCAACATTAAGTAACTTATAAGTTAATTGAATAAATTTCTTTGGTTTCAGTTAATGATTTAAAATCAAATTGATTTTATTAAATATTGAATTTTATAATGTTTTTAGCTCATTTGAATGTTTTGTGATTCAACAAAAACATTGTCATGAAAATGTTACAAAAAGTGCAAAAATTTCAGTTTTTAATTTCAATAAGAAAATTAGTTCAATAATATTCATTAGATTTAATAAAATTTTAATGTAATATTTTTATTTAAAGAACATTTAATTTGTTTAGGGTTGTGGAATTGGCAAAGAAAAACTATGAGAAAGTTGAATTAGTGCAAGAAATGGAAGACAAATTATTTGTTCTTCAAAAGTGAGTTTGGAATTGTTAAAATTTATGCTTTTTATTTTAATTATATTCCATTAAGAATCTAAATGATTTGCCATAAAATTAAATTGAATTAATTTTCAAAATAATATGCTATATTTATTGAGAATTTCGGAAAATTGTAAAAGTAAAGATTGGTAATAAACATTCCTTGTTATTAATCTATGGTAATTAATAAAGTTATTTCAAATATTTGATAATAGAGTTGCATGCTTTAAGCGATGACGATTAATAAAGATAATTTATATCGCATCACTTTCCCCCTTTGAAACGTAACAATATGTTTATTTCATTATAAATAATTAAAAACAATTAAAAAATTTTAGGAATAATATATTCTTCTTGAAATATTACCGCGATAAAAATAACTGTTGGAAGATAACGTCATGTCTGTTGAATAAAATCTTAGATCGAAGAAACTTCGAAATAGGTTTCTGAAATTTCAAAAAAATATTGCCATGGTGATGTAGATTAAACTAATAGCTTAATTAAATGGAACATCTGAAAATAAGTTAATAGTTAGAGACAGCTAAATATAGTTGTACAAAATCTATCTACATACGGTATTTAAATAAAGACGACATCAGATTATGGTAATGCTCTACATTCTGTATTGAACAAAACTCTATTCCAATAAGGGTGTGAGTTCAACGTCACCACATTTAATGATGACTAAGAATGCAGTTCCATGATGGAAGGTGGATATTGAAACTTAATTATTTAATGTAAGTCATAGAGAAATTAAATTGATACATGTTTAGCATATAGTAGGCCAGTAGGTTTTATTTCCATTTGAATAGATTTGTGAAGAAGCAAAGTTAATGATTATAGTTATTCTTAAGCAATGGATTTTTCAGTTTTAAAAATACCAATTACGTAATCATATACAGAAAGACATAATCACACACAGGATCTTAGAAATGGCATGGTGAATCACTACAGTGTTAATATTTTGCAGCGATTTGTAGAAGCACTTCAGTTACTATTATTTCTATTACACATTGCTTACTATTACTACAATCGTATTTTTTTATGAACCATGGGGATAAATAGTTCACTTCATGGTTCATAAAATAAGATCAATTCGCAAGTGCAAAGAATGATGCTTAAATGACATATTACATATTCTTCATTATTTCCAAGAGTATATGATATTATCACTCATTAACCTACAAGTAAGACAGATTTCAGCTAATATACCCTGGTGTACAAAATTTAAGTAACAATGTAAGTTTAAAGTAGATAGCAATGAAATTACAGAAAAGAGACTTTTGCGATCATTACTATGAACCACAATTTAGTGTCTTGCACATACAAATGTCAGGAACACAACGTCACAAGAGACATTGTGTTCCTGACACACAAAACGCATGCGCAACTCAAGACGACATGTATTACGAAATGAAGGATGGAGATGCAATTAAAAACATTCACTGGAAGTAAGTTCTTCCGTGAAGCATGGCTATAGGAAATTACCTTGGCGACTTCAGACATGGATAAATATTTGGAAAGTTGGAAGAGGGCCGTAGTTTGACAACTGTAGTTGAAACGTCTTTTCACCAGCTGAGAAAATCATCTAAACTACAGATACAGTTTTTAGAAAATGTTGTTGCCTCATGCAAACAAAGACAGTTGATGACCATATATTGTCCTATTGGCCAAAAAAAAACATTTCTGAGCAACTGTGTAATGAAACAAGGTGACAAGTGTCACAATTTACTGTGTCCAAGTGCTTTCACATAGCTGGCACAGGTACCTGAATATTAGAACTCTTTGAAAATTGGTACCATCATTTAAAGTGAAGCAAGTAGGACAAAAAATTGGACATTTCATCAATGGAATCGTGTCCTCTTTTAGATGAGAGCCGTTTCAGCACCACAAGTGATTCTCAGTGCTAGTTGATTTGGAGAGAGACTTGAACAATCTGTATTACAGTAACATCGCAAAATTCGTTACGGTGGTACAGGAGTTGTCGCTTAAGGAGATATTATGCTGAACATGCGGACTGAGCTCCATGTTTTGGACAGATGTTTCGTAATCTGAAATCGCTATTATAAGGAGGTTATCCTTCTCCAGGTGCTTCTGCTCCGAAATGCCTTTAGAGAAAACTTCGTTTTTTTAGATAATAATACACGATCACGCCGGACTCCTGCTGTCCAGCAGCTTCTGGAAAAGGAATATATCACTAGATTGGATTGGTCAATGTACTCCTCTTACTAAAATCCCATAGAGCATGTGTGGGATGCTTTGGTGGGCGCATTGAAGCATAATTACACCTTCCGGGGAACACCCACTATCTAAAACAGACGCTGGTTGAGGAATGGGTATGCTTACATTAAAAATGTTGGACCGTTTAAAGCTGAATTATGGAGAGACGGTACAAAGTAATCATTGCAGTAAGAGAAATCTAATTCCTTACTCTCAATGTTTGCCTCCTCCTGCTTGAGTTTTGAATACCAGTATATTTATTTCCTGCTTTATCTAAGACTGCATGTTTAAAACGAAACCTCTGACATCAAAGAAATATTATAAAAATCACGGGGTATTACATTCTTCTTTGAAAGAGATTGCGGAGAATGCAATAACAACGTAATTATCAGTAATAAATTATACAATAACATACTATGTCTTCATTATTGAGATTATAACTCTTATTATTGACTAATATCTAAACTAATTTTATAAATTGCGGTAAATAAATAATATGCTGTTAGTCTAATAAAAATGCATTCTTTTTCTGAAATTTTAATTTTTAAACCCAATTTTAAGACAAACATTTAAAGTCGTTGAAATTAGAGATCTTGAATAAGGAATTTGTACATCGATAACCTGCGGCAAGGATGTTGGTATGTAGTATCATCGAATCTTTCCAAAGTCATAGAAGTTCATTGTTCTCAATTACTCGCCCATACTTCACAAAGACGAGTTAAATAAAATTCAACGACCTTGCGATGAGGTAACCTCAAAGACCAAGTAATATGTTTTGTATTTGTATAATCTGCTGCTTTGATACAATTCAAGAAAGTTGATAACGTAGTCATTTCCTGTTGAGAGAAGATTTTTCTAGACAAAAAAGGATTCCCTTTTCTGAAGACGAAAAAGGCAATCTGTTGTTCATCCAGGTAATACTCATTTATATGCCTCGAGAATAATCTCATGTGTGAGTTGTGGTCACAATGTCCTCCATGTTCCCATCCCAAATTAATACTTCTGTGAGTGTTAGGAGTCAGGTCTCGGGTCTTCTCTGGCATCCTATCTCTAAATTAATAGATTCTGATGGTGCTGCCATCTATGAGCCAAGCCATACTTCCACTCTCGTAGGGCTGTGGTCTGTTCGAAAAATGAAAGACTCTATTTCTGACTTCATTCGCAGAGTCCCTAACGGGAGGGCTTGGTTTCGCCAAGTGTCATAAGTAACAACAACAGAATTTCATGTGAGCGTCAAAAATTCCATTTCAGTCCACTTGAATAGTCTCCCACATGACAATGTCATCGTTATTGACATTAAATGTAGCTGTTTGCAGTATAGTACCATCGTTTCATACATCTATCTCTTGCACCTTGTTATAGAAACGATTGTCAAGTGTCCTGGACATAGATATGTCGTGGGGATGTATCTTCCCACAATTCTTATACTCATTTAGGAATTTAATCTTTGCTTTAATCGTGTGGCTTTCTTGGGATTAAAAAAAATGTTTCATGTAAAATCAGTTTTGGGTCCTCTTAATCCTAGATGGAACTGGAGATGGTATGAATGATAATTCGTTTCTGAAGATATATAATATACCATAAAAAGTATTTTTGAATTTTACATTCCAGATTGTTTTCAACATAGGATATATTTTTTACTTCAAGATAATACTATTTTATATACTATAATAATATAGTATCAAAACTATTGTTATGTAATAATATTTGAACGTTTTACAGTGAGTTGCATGAGTTAGAGCAATATCTCCTGGAATGCCTGATGTGCCACGCTTTCTTATTTGCTATCTCTCCACAGGTAATTATCATCACGTTTTTTTGATTATGTGGTTATCTTGTGGCAGTTACTCTCCCAATATGGAGTGAGCTGCTCCACTTTTCCAAAGGAACCGTAATTAGGTGTGGGGTCCGACTTCCTCAGTACACACATGCCATAAGTACCCGTTTATAGGGTAGGCAATCATTCACAACCCATTCATACATGAAAAGAACAAAGACAGGAGAGAGAGAGAAAGTACATCCATGCCTGAATCGGGATTTCAATCAAGGACCTCTCCATCCACAGTCAGGCAAGCTGACCACTAGTCAAGGTGGGTGGGCTCTTGATTTTGTTAAAAAATTGTATTCCGCCTAAATCTGTTGCGAGATGTCCAACAGTATGAGTTAAAAAAATGTTAATGCTAAGTTTTATTTCCTTATTTAACTTATTATTCATGGAAGTACAAGAATAAATTACATTTATAAATTTTTAAATAACAATTTGCTCCCAAAAAGCTCTTTTAAAATACATTTAGTTCCTAAGAATCTTTGGATGTCGTGCGTATTTTTCGGAACATGAAATTTTTCAATTGTTGCTACTTTACGTTGCCCAAGTTTCAAACCACATTTCTACTAAGTATGAAACAGAAAAATTCAGTCTGTTACTTTCCAAATTCACATTTTGGTATTAAATTAAATTAGCTTTTCTTAAACACTCAAATACTTCAGTAAAGTTTTATATTAGTTTGGGGAAAAAGAAATCCATTATTTTTACGTGAACGTTTTATAACTTCTTTCAGATTCTCTTTGTAAAAAGGTTTAAAACAGTTTTCATGTAGATTTTTAGGTCTTGTGCGAAGTTACGACTGCTGACATGCTGTCAAGTTTGATCATTTTTGATATTTTATAGACATTTTCGACGATGTATCCACATGCGAGGTGCATCTCTAACATCAAAAATACCCGAACGGAATCGACGAAACAAAAATTGTACATAACTGGTTGTTACAGTCTTATATAGGACGATAAACACTTTTCACAATTTTAGCCACCTGGTTAGTATTTTCGCCATTATAAAAGAAAAACGAAAATGTGTCGAATTTTCTGTTTGTTGTCTTCCATTTTTAAAACCTTGTACTCGTAACTGAATGAATCAAACAAAAAACCGCAAGAGGATATTTTAGTGTCAAATGTCACCTTTCCAACGAGCATAAATCTGAAATTGTTCGATAGATACCTCACGAGATAGCGATCACTACAGGCGTCTATCGAAAAAATAATGGATAACTTTTTCCCCAAACTAATATAATTTCGGTCTATGTTTTAGCTGGTATCAATATATCATTTCTCTCGAACTGACCTGCATCGTCTGGAATTATAAAAACAGTTTTCAGTTTGGCTTCTTCAGTCAATAATAACTGCAAATAACTACTAGCTAAGTTCAAAGTAGTATAAAATTGGCTTCCTCTTAGACATTCTAAATTGTCATTAATCTAAACAGCATTAATGTAATGGAAATTTATCTTTGATCGTCTGATAGTTTAATTTTCTGTAGTCTATAACCAATCGCTGTTCCCTTGTCTTTTTCTCAACTAATAATAGAGGACTAAAATAAGGAAATCTTGTATATGAACTATTCCATATCTCTTCCTATTTCATTATTATGTACAATTTCTTTTATGTTCTTCCTATTATTATATACGAGTTCTTTTACGTGTTTCCTCTCTTCAGAATTGGTTTTATAAGGTTTTTAAAAAATTGACTTACTGCAATCTACTTTTTTAATGTCCATTACGCATGAAAGTAAAACAGTCTCTATATTTATTTCATAAATTCAAAAGTTACAATTTTTTTTATCACTTTCTACGGATTTTTCGAAAGAATGAAAAAATTATCGTTCATCAAAATAGGAGACTTCTCTTTGTTAATTGTTATAAATGCAACACTTTTTCATTATCACTTTTAATTTTATTTGATAAAGAGTTGAACTTCCTTCATATACCTCTATTCCCTCTTACTTAAGCACTGACCTTCCTAAATTTTAACTTAAATTCTTTTTTATTTATTACTGGTACAACTGTTTCACCGTTAACTACTTCAAGAATAGAATCGAAATTCTGTCCTATACTTTTGATTAAAATTATTCCATTAACTATGGAATCTTCTATTTCTTCAATTTTCACTCTAATTAAATTGACTGATTTACTTCCAATTTCTGTCTCATTTGATGTTTTTAATTTAACTGTATTTTCCTTTATATCTACTTGAATTCCAGAGAAAACGTCACCATTTGAGTATCCAAATTTTAGATTACCCCCAATACACGTAAAAGCAATGTATGGTAAATCTAATCATGTTCTACCTAAAATTAAATCGCATGATTGTGGGAATTATCTTCGACAATTAATATAGAAATAAATTTTCCAATTACATCATCTACACGAATATTTATTATAGCTTTTCCAAGAACCTTAGTCACTGGATTATTTTGATTTCCAAAACCGAATAAATTATTGCTATCTGGTATCATTCAGATTCATTTTTATTGCGATATTTTTTTGTAAAAAGCAACAGCTACTTCCTGTATCAATTAATGTAATCACTTTATTCCCATAAATATTAGTATCTTTTAAGTAGTTCGTGGGTGCCGACGACACGCTTGAATCCAAATTGTTTTGATTAATGGGTAAATTATAATCTTCGCGCTTTTGATCGGTTACACATTCGCTGAGAATGACCTTGCTTTTTTCATTTCTAACAGTAAGCAAAAGTTTTCGGCGCCAGGCATTCACGAGATATATGACCGTAATCATTACAATTAAAATATTTAAATTCTCCTTTTTCATTTCAAATATCAGAGTTGACTACCTTTTTTCGATTAAAACTTTTATTTTCACTAAATGGAAATGATTTCTTTTACTACATGAAATTCATCATTACGAGAATTAAAATTTGATGAGTTTCTTAATTTATAACTTTTAATACATCGAACATTCTCACAATTATCCAACTGATTTGCTAACTGATCAGGGTATTGATTTTAGGCCATTCGTCCACAAAATGCTCCCGAGTTGTTGAATTTACTTGTTTCTTTAATTGTTCAGTAATAAATAATTAAATTTTTTAAACTATTAAAATCTAACATATCGAGTCATTTTATCCATACCTCAAAATTATTTTGTGATTCGAATGAATAATTCTTCCATGTACTTTCTAGATTTTTAACATGATTTAAAAATTTAAATCTAAACTTATCAGCACATAACTTATATCTCTTAAGCAATTATGATTTTGCATATTTATAATTATTTGCATTATCTTCGTTTTCACGCGCGATTAGTTGAGTAATTTCATAGGGGAGCAGTTCCAATAACTGTGACACCCAATACTCTTCATTTAAACCCAATACGTCGTTTCTGCCGTTCAAATAAAACTAAATAAAAGTTTATATTCTTATCTTTGACTTTATACTCGTGCATTAACTTTCGAAAATCTGTGTATACGTATTTCCTTTCATCGTTGCTATTTAAATCCGAAATATTTACATTTTGGACTCTATTTTCGATACGTAAGCGTTCAAGTTCCTGTGAATGCTTTTTTTTTTTTTTTTTTTTTTTAATTTTTTTATTTATACTTGCTACATGCATGTAATATATATGGAAATTGAATTTGATTTTACTGTTATGTATGTCCATTGATATGCAAACATAGTGATTCCAAAACACCGTAGTTCATATCTACTGTTAATGGATTGATATGACATCATCACTGACATAGAATAACACAGAAACTGCATTAGCCTGTTTGATTTGGCAATTCTTTTCAATATCGGAAATTGTGTTCAGATCCTGATACAATTCTAGATCCGTCGTGTTCACTAAAGGCGGCTGGGTCACATTATATAAGTCATGGTTGCAATGTCCTCCATGTGAAATGATACTTCTTGAAATTGCAAAACAAGCTTTTTTTTTTTGTTCTTGATATCACTTATATTTTTTAGTTACTTAAAAAATAAGATTCTTGCTAAGTTATGAAAATAAAGAATACAATGGATAATGTACTTCAGATTACAAGTATAAGACATATTTTAATATTTTGAAATTTGCCATTTCTGTTTGATTCAACAGGAAGTCATTTTAGAATTATTTTCTTTCAGTGGAGCTGTAGTAATATAATCTTTACGTGTATTTGTTTGATTGTTTTATTTTTTTAGGAATCGACAAACAAGGATGTGCTCTCAAAAGGTATGCATTATTTCTTTAAAAGTCTTTAAATAATGAATCTCATTTTACTTTATGTATATATATTTTATATTTCGGGAAACAACTTTGAATGCATCAAAAAAGAAGATAGTGATTTCATTTGAAACTTGTATTCTATAAACTGAAATATATAAAAATACTCTTGTTGAATATTAATTTAACACGATAATGAATAATTTTTATGGAAAACATACGAATAAGCTAAAAAATAAAAAAAATGTCTTCTTGTACAGACAAGTCATATTTTCACAAAAAAAGGAATATAATTATAAATAAATCATTTATTTATATTTATTCATATAAAAGAAAATGCAATTTTTAATACAAAATTATTTAGTCTAATTCTGATATCAACCATGGTGTCATGAGCACTTTTTTTATTTGTTATGAATAATAAAAGGCATGATAACCATAAAATACATTTTATTTCTCTGTTATGAATAATGAATACACATGCAGATATGGGCCATGGTTTTTTAAACTTAAATTTTGCAAAGGGTTTTTGCAGTGCTTAATCATTCTTTTTTAATGTATATGATGAATAATTAAAAAAATTATTATTTATTCCTTATCTCAAATTTAAACAGTATAAAATGTAGATTATATCCAAAATGCAAAACATTTGTTATTTTATTCTTGAATTCTTTTTTGAAAGATTTTTCTTAAAACACTTTTAAGAATTCAGTTTAGATTTTTATTTGAGAAAATCAAGGATTTATTACACCTTTACAAAAGAAATAGAATGTAAAATATTGGGTTGTCCGGAGAGTTCGAGCCGATATTTTAGGACAATTAAAACGCAGCTCATTTAAATATTGAGATACATTTATTAAATTA
>JAPDSC010010888.1:14886-48177 GCA_026290005.1 Latrodectus geometricus | reverse complement strand
AAAAAATATTAAATGAAATTTCGAATTTTCGCAGATTTAAAATTTATTTTACTTAATTTGTTTTAAAGAAAGTGACAAAGGTTTTTTTTTTTTCCCTAGGCAAGTATTGGAAGATATTTTAGCCGATAAAATTTCTATAGTAAGTATAGGATTTATAATTATTGAAATAATTATTTTGCAAACGTAGCTTGTACATGACGACATGATAAATAAATGTTCGATATGATATTTATATAACGTATCAATGTTTATATTTATAAAAGTTTCTATTGATAGCTTATTATTTTTGAACAGTGACAAGTGAAGGATTTTTTAATTCTTTAATTTATCCATGGTAATAAATATTTAAGATAAAAGGAATTCATAATTTTAAAAGCATTTAAATGTTTAAATACATATTCTTTCTGAATACATTATAATTAGTAAATTAATTCATCGGCACATTTAAAAATTCAATTGTAATATTAACGAAAATAGTGATCTTAAATTTCTATCTCTTTCAATGTTATTTTTTTATTAAGTTACTGTGTTTAGGCAATTTGTCTTTAGTTTCTTCATGTACACCAACTATACGTATAATTTATTTTTTTTTAAATATTATATAAGATATTTAATGTTTTTTTGTGATGTTTTTTTTTTCCCCCAAAATATATTTCTATTTATTGATTTGAAATAGTTTTTCCTGTTTAATAGTATCATTTGTCACTATAAATTCACAATTACTTATTTAATTCTTTGCGCAACAAAAGTTAAGGGAAAAAATTGTCATGGCTAACCATGTCACTGTTCTCCCGAAATTAAGAGGAAAAAACTATAAATTTAGCTGTTTAATAAAATATTTTTTTTTATTAAACTAACTAGTAAAATGCTTCTAATCATACAGAGATTTAGAAGGCTTTTTCTCAGAACTTAAAATGTCGCATGTAACAGAAGACACTGTTAACAACACTGTATATGCTTAGTTCAATTACTAGACACTTGTAAAAGACGTTATTATGATCATTTTTAAATATAACATAAAAAATATTGACCATATATTTTCATTTCATAAAATAAAAAAAGTTTCTGTAAAGTTGAGACTTGGTAATGATAGTATCATGTTGATCTAAAATATCTCCTTCCAAAAACTTCCATTTTAATATTAATTATTAGATAATAATTTCATATGTAATCAACTAAAACAGATTTCTTAGTTAAATGCCGAAAATATAATGTATTCAATGTTCAACTTTAATTATTTTAATGGGATTTTAGATTTTAAAGTATTGAAGAAAATGTTTTTATGATTTATATTTACGATTATAAGGTAGTTATTTTTATGTGTATTAGACACAAATTTAACTTCTTTATTAAATACAAAAAAATTCAACAATTCAAAAATTCAATAAAAATTGTATCTATGCAAGAAGTTTTAAGAACGGCTTACTATTCGAAGTGAAATGAAATGAAAAAAGTTGTTGATGTGATTACAATAAAATATTGATTAATACTTACATTCAAAACACTAACCGTATAATGATTTTTTAAGGACTACTATTGATATCTCGAGATGATACCAGAAACCGTTATATTATCTTTTTTTTTTATTTCTAATGACAGGCACTCTTGAGTAATTAACCCATATGCCGCCGATAAGGCCGGAAACTGCTACTCATTTTATCGTTACCCGGTGGGCACCTGTGAACCGAGCCACGAGTAGCATCGCCCACGCCACACCACCACAAACCCGTTTATAGGGCGGGCCACATTCATTCATCATCTCAGGAAAGGATATGAAACACAGAGAGAGAAAGTACATCCATGCCCAAGCCAGGATTCGAACCCAGGTCCTCCGCATCCGTAGTCAGTTACGCTAACCACTAGACAGGTTGGGCGGCCAGTTGAATAATCTTAAACGAAATATTTCCAAAAATTATTTTTATAAACATTTTTAATTCTCTCTTTTTGGTCTGTCTTAAATCAAAGAGTCCTTTTAATGATACATAGTACTAAATAAAATCCTTACAGTACTATATAATACTATTTAAAATCAAATAGAGCTTAGATAGTTGGACCAATGCTTGTTATATAATTTAAATAAAGTTGCATGTCTACATGCACTTTCATATTTTTCCTAAATTTACCACTGTTTGAAGTATATCTGACGTGTTTATAAGATTTTTTAATTATTTAAATATTATCAGAATATTTGAATTTACTCGCTTCTTATTTTTATTGATTTTTAATAGCTTCGTTTTTTGATGCCCTTATAAAACAGAACAATTAAACATATTTCGGGTAATTCAACAATAAAGTTTTACTTAAAAGATGATTTAAAGTACAATCATTTCAACAACCAACACGTGATGATGATATTTAATTGTGATGATAATTAATTGTCACCATGAAAAGAGTTTATTAATACTCTGGGGATGTCAGGAGCCAAGCTTTGGGTCTTCTAACTCTAAATTGCTAAAAATAAAAAATAAAATTTTCTCTAGCTTCTTACTCTAAATTGGAAGATCTATATGGTGCTGCCATCTATGACCCAAAAGTCGTACTTACACCCTCATACGGGGATGCTCTGTTCAGAAACGGAAGGCGATCAAAAACGGATGTCTGACTTCATTCACCCAGTCTCTGATAGGTGTCTTGACTACGCCACGTGTCATATGTAACAACAACAGCACGAAAAGAATCGGAACATTCTTAAGGGTGCATAAGAAAATAATTTAGAATGTGAATTTTAGGATTAGCTAACACGTCTTGCTTGTACGTTTAATAATCTGTGAAGATTATTTTGTAAACTTTCCAATCACAAATGATGTTTTTGTATGTTATTAATATTCTCTTTCGATTAAAACTAGTATAAACAAAATGTTAGTACTTTAAATTACTGTTTCATTTAAAGTATATGTAAACGTTATTATGTATTATAAAGTATATAGTTACTATATATTAAAGTATTATTATATTTAGTATATAAGTATTATATATTAAAGTATAATTCTATCTCAGTAGTAAGTCCTCAAATGCGAGGCTCGGTGGTCTAGGGGTATGATTCTCGCTTCGGGTGCGAGAGGTCCCGGGTTCAAATCCCGGCCGAGCCCAATAGTTCATATTCATTTATTTAGAAAATCTTATGAAACATTATTTTGTTAAGTTTATAATAGTGTCAAAAAAAGGCTTTATAAATTATAATTCAAATTGTTGATTATGTTTAAAGAGTAAATTTCAAAGTTATGTTTAAGTTAAATTTACAATAGCGAATAAAAAAATATTGAATTTTATTTTTATAAGCTTGTATCCATACACTGCATATTCTTAGAAGAATTAGAACTTTTGTTACAATTAATAATTGGATTTTCATCGAAAAGACTATGTTTCCACTTAAATAAAAAAAAAAGTTCATAAGCATTTTTTTTTTTTTTTTTTTTTTTTTTTTTTTTTTTGCCTTAAATGAGAAGAAAGTTGATTTCTCCAGAGGTAATATATTTAAAGTTTTATTCGGAATATAATTTTCATGTTATACATTTGAGAAGAAAAGAAAAATATTTTTCTATTCGGTTCCTTTAAATACATTCTTCCCATCCATATTATAGAAAAATTTGTAATCCACAATAAATGAAAAAAATTTAAATTCTATTGCTATTATTGAATGAGAATCATGGTCTTCAATCTTCTCTTATTTGAAGCCTAATATTAGATATATCAAATAATATCTGTAAATTTGGAATTCTTTAAGAGATAAAATAGAAGTTGTGCAACAAATATTTTAGTTTGTTTAATTATTTATTTAAACTTCTTTTTAAAGAGAAAAATTTATGAAAACATATGACATGAAGTATATTTTTTTATTGCATAAGTTTACTATATAATGAAAGATTTTCGAAGCGTTTATTGCAATATAAAAATTAAAGTTTTTTTGTCTAAAAAATATTTGATATTAATCGTTAGTTTTTATTTTTTGTGTAAATTATTTATTAATTGCTTAAATAATAAAATCAAATTTGTAACTATAGATTTTAGAGATAAATTTTTTTCTAACTTTCCTAATAAAAAATTTTGTTAGGAAAAATAAAACATTTTAAGAATAAAATACTAAAAAGATATAATAAAAAATAGTTTTTTTGTTTTATTATGTTTTGTTCTCTTAAAAAGAATCTTATTTTTTTCTTGGTTCATTTCTAATTTCTGAAAGAGCAAAATACCGGTTATTAACTATTAATGACTTTGTCTGAACGGAAGCTTTTTTATAAAATCTTTAAAAGCAATTTTTCCTTAAAACAAAGAAAAAAAAACTAGTGAGCTATTTGTTCTTAGAAATGTGATTTCTTTGTGAAATATTATTTCTTTTATATATAAAATAATAATTTTATGCATTTAAATCTTGAACTTTAACACTTTCCTTACAAATTATTTTAAATGGATTTATTGATATACTTTTGAAAATTAAAAGTAAATAACCAGAAAACACAGCTTGCGTTGGAGTAATTGATTTGCCACTCAGAGATCCGCTTTTCAGGCTCACGAGGTATAATTATATCGGTACCTGAAATTTATAAAGAATTCCGAATCACTGCAAATTTCTATCTCCTCAGTGGAAATTGAACCCATGAATTCTTGAACGGAAAACCTAAACTCTAACCATTTGGCAGGTTTGTCTCGTCGGAGACAAGTGACAAAAATATTTCTGAATAGTGAAATACAATGTGATTATTAAAAATGCATAAAATGAAAATAATATATTTTTGTTAGTAATTTTTAATTTTTATTAATTAGTGTTATATTCGTTGCCACTATGAAAAAAATTATGTAAAAAAAAAAAAAAGTTTTCTTAAAGTATGCAGTAATTTTAATAAATGAATGTAAGAACTTTTGAAGCTCAAATTTTAATATTCATAAATTATTTAAGGTCATTTACATGTGAGTAAATTAGACAATGAATAAATAAAATGCGATCCAATTTTTAACAAAAATGTGATACATTAAGTATGACACATTACATAGATCATTTACGATCATTTGAATATGAGTAAATTAGATAATGAATGAGTAAAAGATAATGATCCAGTTTTTGAGAAAATGTGATGCGTTAATAAATCTTGATATCAAATATTACGTAAGAACGTATTTACAAGTGTCCCTCTGGTTTTTATCTGATAAATTCTTAAATATGCCAAGATGGAAAAATAAAAAGTGGAAAAAAATAAGACATCATAAAAATAATTTCATTTTTCTTATATCATATTTGAAGCTCCTTTAATTATGAAATCTGAGCTTTCCTAGGTAATTTAGCCATTTTACATCAAATACATTTTTAGACATAACTTTGAGAAAACATTGGTTGTCTATAAATATAAATATTTTTATGTGACTGGACTGGGTTATTCACCCAAATGATTATTGAAGAAGATACACAATACACATGAGTAACTTATCAATAAATCATCAGAAATAATTTATAGATAAGTTACTCATGGATTATGTTAGGATTTCTCTGTTTTTGTACCGATAAAAGCATATCCATCTGACATACCAGAAACCTACTTAAATAAATACACAAGCTATTCCCTATTATGAATAACGTGATATTGCAGAAATCATTCTGTATGTAATTATGTTCATTACATTGAATAGGGTATCCGGGAACGTGATATTCCCGGATACCTATTCAATTTAATGAATATAATTAGTTATCCCCCAATTTTTATTGAAATCTAAAAGCAATCTTATCCATTTTTATTGCAGAAAATAATTATACAATCTCAATTATTCTCGATGGCTTAAATCGAATTGATTGGTTAATGGTCAGCTCTTTGGTCTCCATTCAAACGATTCTTGGGCTCGATTTGCATCTTGAGCGAAAATGTTTTAAAGGATTCGGAATCCCCTTAAAGTCATAGATCACGACTGCATTAACCCTATTGTGGAAAAAGTTGCCTTGGTACGAAGAAAAAATAAAAATCAAAGCCGGCGGATTATGATATACCAATGAAATGAATGACTTGTTCTCTACAATCTCTGTATTTCCTTTCTTATTTCCATTTTATATTAGGTTGGGGAAAAAGAAATCCATTATTTTTACGTAAACTTTTTGTAACTTGTTTCAGATTCGCTTTGTAAAAAGGTTTAAAACAGTTTTCGTGTAGATTTTTAGGTCTTGTGCGAAGCTACGACTGCTGACATGCTGTCAAGTTTGATAATTTTTGATATTTTATAGACATTCTCGACGATGTTATATCCATGCGAGGTGCATCTTTAGCATCCAAATACCCAAACGGAATTCTCGAAACAAAAATTGTACGTAACTGGTTGTTACAGTCTTATATAAGACGATAAACACCTTTCACAATTTTGGCCATTCGGCTATCTTTTTCGCCGTTACAAGAGAAATACGAAAATGTATCGAATTTTCTGTTTGTTGTCTTCCATTTTTGAAACCTTGTACTCGTAACTGAATGAATCAAACAAAAAACCGCAAGAAGATATTTTAGTGTCAAATGTCACCTTTCCAATGAGCATAAATTTGAAATTGTTTGATAGATACCTCACGAGATAGCGATCACTACAGACGTCTACCGAAAAAATAATGGATAACTTTTTCCCCAAACTAATATTAAAAGAATATATCTTGTTTAAAATTATGTATAATCTGATATTGATGGTAGTTGTTGGTTATTGAGAATATTTCTTTATCCTTTGGTCTTCGTTAGACTGTCATTGGTTAAGGAGTAACGAAATAAACCTCAAGAGTATAAGACCTATATGGAATATTCTCTATGGAGACACAGCTGGTTGATAAATCTTTTTTCTGAGTATCTTTAGGAAAACTCGGCTTTAGTGTTCTATTATTTAGAATAGAAAAGTTACCGAGAAAAATTACATCCCCTGATTTTTTCAATCGAATTTATGATGGAAATAGATTTTAAAATATTCTTGTTTGTTGTTTTCGACTTACTCTTTCAAAAGTAAAGTCAAAAGTAGAAGCTTAGAACGAACACACACACTCACACACAAAGATTGATTCTTCATAAAAATTTACTTTGATGAAGTTCGAAACAAAGATTAAAAGAAAAAATACATTATCTTGTAAAGTGACACTCTTTGTAAACTTTTTGATTACAAATGGCCTATGTAAAGAATGAGAAAACTGATTTTTCGTGCTAAAAAATATTTTACTATTGTAAACTGTTCGTCAGTTTTCTTTAGATTTTTTATCAAGGATTTCAATTAAAAATATACCAATAAGTATAATAGACTATTCATTATAGTTTAAATGACAATATTTCTTAATTCAATGACATATTGATCTTCAATTTCCAGGATCCTATCAAAGAAGATGTGAGCAGTTCAGATGTCCTTAAAGTCATCGAACGATTTAAGGGCAGCAACCTGTCTCTAATTCATCACACCCAGAACACCAAAAATATTTCAAGTGTTGGAGTTTGGGAAGCAAGTGACACTCAACAGAGAATGCAAGTAATTCTTTAATCCTTCACGCAACTTTTTTTTTTTTGTCTCCTGACTTTATGAGAGTTTCTTTTCATTCATTGCATTGAAAACAATATACGTTGTTGATCTTAAAATTCCAATATCGCAGAAAAAAACTTAAAACTAATTTGAGTCTTATAGAAAATTTTAAGGGAGATGTGAACTATATAAATGATTAAATTTGCTCTTGGAGTTCATACATTACACACATATTACTATTATAATAACCATTAAATATTTTTTATTTAACAATTTAGCAACTTTTCTTATTCATTTAGTATTATATTAAACTATATTTTAAACTCCACGCATTTCAATCAAATATATAATTGTGGCACTTAAATTATCTAAATTATTTTTTTTTATATAGGGAGGAAGAATTGAAAGACTGCGATACAAAAATTGAAAATGCTGAAAAAGAACTTGTGAAAGCTGAAGAAAAACATGAAGAATTGAAAAAACGAATATGGTGTTTAGCTTATTGTGTTTTAAATGTTATAATAACTTTAGATCACACCATAAGTCATATCCTTGAAATAAGATTTCAACAAAATAAGTCTTTTCAATCCTTTCAGATCAACTTACATCAAGATGTCTAAAAAATAGTAGAATCTAAATATATCAAATAAAAAGTAATAGATTTTAAATTTTCAACCATTTTAGATTGAAAATTTGAATGTAATAATTTCATTGAAACAGTGTCAGAAGATATATTTAAATATATAGCATTCATATGTTTTACTATTTATATAAAACAAATATGGGGTATGGTAATATAAATAGAGATAATTATTTTCTAGCTCCCACAGAAAGTACTAAAAAATTGTTTTAGAAGAAATATTTCTTTTAATTAAGTGTATCTTAAATAATAAGGTTAAATAATAATAAATATAAATATATTTTGACTTCGTTATACACATAACGCTTGGGAACTACTTTGATATACCCCCCCAAATCGGAAATTTGGCGACTTTTTTTCCCTCACCAACCATAATACCTGTTTTTGGCGCCTTTTTTTACTCGCCAAGATGGATTCTCGCTAAATACAAATAATTAATACATAAAAAAACTTTTAAAAAATCTCAGAAAAATGGTATAAAATACAAGAAAATACTAAATTTGGCAACAGCAAAAACCTAAAAGCTGAAAAAACCTAAATTGGTAACACCAAAATAAGAAACAGCAACCCTAAAAAGTCCGTAGGGAGTGCTAGATTTGGCGCGTAATTTTTTTTTGGGGGGGGGGGGGTATATCAAAGTTGTTCCAACGCTTGTACAAAAACTACGGTACCATTGTAATTTTCCATTGTAAATTCAGAAACATTCTTGTGTTTTCAATCCCTCATGCAGTTTAAATTTGAAATTTTCAAAAATCATCCACAAGAAAGTATTCAATAATCGTGTATTATTATTTATTATATATTTGTTTGTAAACTACACTGGCTATCATAGAATAAGGAAAATTCACAAACATGGTGATAACGCACAAAGTTATGCGTGGAAGTTTAATGAAACTTTACACATTAAACGACACATAAGAAGGTACAAAATAGCTTAAAAAGAAATCACCAGACAATTATGGTGTCATAAAAGTTAGCATATGCCTCCAATGAACAAATGAGAGGTGCTAGTTTGGTTTAGGAAAAGTACCTTTAATGTAACCTGTGAAGCAATACAGCACATGCAGCGATGTGTGATGCTCTCAATTATGTGGTCTATTAATTGTGTACGAAGTGAGAGCCATTGCTCTTCCAAAACAGTTTAAAGCGTGGCTAGGGTCTTAGGAGGGGTATTGAGAGCAGCTATATATCATCCTAGAGCGTCCCAAACATGCTCCGTTGGGTAAGGTTTGCTGATCAAGCTGGCCACTGCATGCGCTCAATTGTTTCCTGCTCGAGATAAGCATCCAATAACGACAAGCATCAAGATAGCTGCAGGATAGGATAAAATCTCATCCTGCAGCATGAAAGCATCACCTATTGTCCCGGCATACGGGCACACATAAGCATTCACGATATTATCTTTATAGATGTGAGCATTTACTTTACCATGGGAAAGACATGGAGGTTTAAGTGTCCACCCAAAGAAATACCACGTCAAATACAGACGCTATCTGATCAGTATGCATGTTTTTTTACGGATGTTTCATGGATGAAAACGAGTTCCACATTCTCTCTAAAAGAATATGAAAATATTCCACCTACTGTCCCTTTCGTGGCCCTTTCTGGACTCATCCATAAAGAGAACAGCCCTCCATTGATCACAGGTCCAATGGACTGCTAAAAAATGAATATATTGACATGCTCAATGCAAACGTTCCTGCCTATGGCATGACATGAGCGGGACACAAATGATTGGTCGCCTCGCATAAAGACCACGTTCCTGAAGCCTTCGATGCACGGTTGATCTGGATACCAATTTTCCGGAGCTTTCAGCAAGAGAGTATCTGAGTTCAGCCGGAGTTGCAGTTCTATGTCTCCGTGAGCATGACAAATATCGGTCATCGATACTCGTGGTAACACTTGGCCGTCTTTGGCTTGAACCTCCTGGATGCTAAATCCATAATTAGAAATTATTGCCAAAGTCTAAGAATTACGGACTAACATTGAGCTATCTAGTCAATTCTATCTAACTTTGTCAAGCTTCTAGTCCCCCAATTTCTCACCATCGAAATTGTTCGGTCAAATGATGAATGGAGACCATTGTTATAATTTCGTTGTGCTAATCTCAGACATGCTGCGACAATTGTCGCCTTGCTCTGATACATCCATTCTTATGCTCCTCCTAAATAACGCATTCCGATAACAGCGCCACTGTTTTCATTAATGTCATGTTGTTCAGCTTCTTTTATTTACCAACATATTCAAATTTCATTTTGGTTTATTTTTGTGAGAATTGTCGCTATTTTTGTGATTTTTTTCTTGATTTTCTTGTAACAAGAGTGTAGGTTTCGAAAATTTAATCTTTCATAATTACTTTTAATATTTTGACAATAATTAAATTTTTTCTCTTATGATTCTTTTGCAGTTTAGTGCAGGAAAATGCGGAAAAGACGAAACTACAGAGAGAGATTGAATTGGGAAAACTAGCTGAGATTTACAAGCTTTGCACGGGCCACGATGCAAAGACACTTGAGTAAAATATCTATTTCATGCAATTTTCAAAGAATTGGATGGAAAGAAACTCCATACTAATAAAACACTTTATTTTTAGCATTGCATTGATGAAAACTAATATCAGTAGTTACATAGAAGCGTTATCTCAAGAATTAGACAGTTATCCAAAAAGGAAAGTGAAAGATTTGTTTAAGGTAATTTTTAATCTGGCATCATCACTTTTATTCACCAGTTATTTTTCATTTGAAATTTTTAAATTTTAATCTATCATCAGGAACGTTTATTAGGCAAGCCGCAAATTCGTAGATGATCGCATGAGACATGTATCGAGAGACAAGCCGAAGATCTCGCGAGATTCAGATGAGGCCAAATGACGTCACAAATATCTTAACTACGTCAAAAAATGGGCGGAGCACGAGACAAATCTGGATATCGAGCTGGTTTGAAATATCTGGCAACTTTCCGCGAGACATCGCTAATTTCAATTTCTGCAGGAAAAATATACCACGTTGATATCGAGAGTACTAGTTATTACAAGTTTAAATTTGATAAGGAGGAGTTAATTATAAATATTTATAGAGGTAATAATATTTTTTTTAATATTGCAATCGGAAATGGAACCGGAATGTAAACAATGAGAATGTAAACAAATTCTCATTGGTTTAAAATATCCATGACGTCAGATTACAACGTCATAACTACGTCACATTAAGACCTCCATAAGATGGGGTTTGTATACCATAAAACGGTGTCTCAATCGGATGGTCTACCGAGTTTGCGGCCTGCCTTAGAGATGTTCAAATTCAGCGCAACAGAGTTGCGTGAGCCTCAACCTTCAGGGTTGTTTTTTCAAACTCCCTTTAATCCTCTTCCTTAAATGTTTCGAAAATATGTGAATATATTTCTGAGTAATTTACATATGGTTAGTTCCATTTCTATGTTTAAAGTTCTTATAGAGTCTCTGGGAGACTCTATTCAAACTTATTCTTCTAGAGAAGTTCGTCCGTCATCTAAGTTGTGATGGCTTGATTTCTCTCGTTTGTTACTCAACGGTGATTTTTCGCATACAAGAATTGATTAAACTGGGGCTTTGGGTTTAAAGTGGTTTCTGAGCCACCCCAAATATTCAATCTCGAGATGAAAATTGAAGCCACAAATTACTGAATCAAAAATCAAATAAAAAAATGAGTCGCTGAATTAGGTTTATTCAACTGAAAATATAAATCTACCTTTATAATTTGCATCGTCGTTTAAACGTACTCTCTCTCTCTCTCGCAATAGTAACTTTATCCATAAGATTAATAGCCAAGTTCATTAACATGCAAGCATTCGAGGAAAATCACAAAAACAATTTTATTTTGAAGACAATTAAAACTGTTCAGTGTTTTAATAAACATAATATTACGTTACCGTTTATATAAAAGTAATCATTAAAAATCGTTAGTGGTATTTTCATCAACATACATTAAATTACGTCTATTTTATAAGCAATTTTTTAAAAGAGAATATTTAAAAAGAAATATTAGCAACTGTAAACTAGATTTAGAATTAATTCATTATGAATTTAAAAATTTGAAAACAAACACAGAATTTATAATAACTAATAAATTACTATATATTAAATATTTGATTAACTCATATCCAAATTAAATCAGTGATCTAGTTCAATGAATTTTCAAAAACTAATATCATGATGTTTTTTTTTTTAAATTATGTTTATTAAAGCAAAAAAAAAAGAAAAGAAGAGAGAGAGAGAGAGAGAGAGAGAGAGAGAGAGAGAGAGAGAGAGAGAAGTTCCGTCAAGCTAATTCAAGCTTGATTAGTTTATAAATTTTTAGTACCCTTTCTCCAAAAATATTTTAAAATTAACTTAACTCGAACTATAAGCTAATAAAATATGTATAATTTAATGGTTTTTGTAATTATTTATTTTTAAAACAGTTATTAGAAGCTGAGAAAAAGTTACAAGAAAGAAAAGCTGAAGAAGCTCAACGTGCAACATCTGTACTTAAAAAAGCAACTTCAAAAAAGAAGGTACACATTTCTTTCAAATTTACAAATATATATTTCTTGGGACGTAATTTCTTGGGAATGAATACATATTGCATTTTTGTTTTGATTTTTGCAGGGTGAGAAACAACGAAAACTATAAACTTGAGGAAGTAATGTCGCTTGTAGTCTAAATATTCATGATTGAAAATTTTTGAAGTCTAAGTGAAAATGTCTTGTTTTTCATCAAGTTAACTACACTTAGAAATTATTTCATTAAATGTATGGTAGAATGCAAAAAAAATGAATGATGACATTATGTACTTAAATAAAATTTTTATTCTGTTTGTTTTCAGAATTTTTGTCTAGGGTTGATTTCAGAAGATGGTTTTAGAGAGAAAATTGTGTTCTTTTTCTCATTTTATAAAAATTTTATCTTCGCATAACTGTTGGGAGTAGAGCTAAAATATTCAGGCATCGCAGATTCTCTCTTCTATTTACATTGCCACACAGTTCTTAAAAATAAGGATATTTAAAAAATATTTTTTTTTGTTCTCCACAACAAATGTGATTTCTACTTTTCCAATACGTCGCCATTCGGTAATGCATTGGAACGCAGATGAAAAGAGTCTCGAGGACATTATATGATGACTTCCTGACTAGATAGAGTTTCAAGCATCTACATATCATTCAATATGCTTCACGAGACTTCATTTTTGAAACTCTATTACATTATTTTGTAATGTATACCTTTTTTATGTGTTGAATCTAAAAAATTTCTGGCAAATGATTTTTTTAATTCTCTAGATTTTTCTTATTTTAGTATACCCTGTAGAATATAAGAAGTAATGAAAGATATGGTTTCATTGCATTAATTTAATATTTGTCTTTTCAATTCATTATTAGGAGTTAAAATATATTTTGTAATGAACACAAATTTATGCATCAAACTATCGAAAATTTGTTTTTTACATAAACAAAATATAAATTTCAGTTTTGTATTATTATATCCAACACCAAGATAGGGATGGCCCCACCATGAGGCCTAAAAAGGTATGAAATCAATGAGAAGTTTTAAAATATAGTATACGTAATAATACGAAAAATGCAAATAATAAAACTTCCAAGTATCTTATATTTTTTTAATTTTTTAAAACACAAAGACTTTCTTGATGTAAAGAAATCTGAAAGATAATTTGACATGGAAATCTTATTTAGTTCTTCAGTAAGAACTTTTCATTCATGGATATAATTTTGATAGCAGTCAAGAAACAAAGGAATTTAGGAAAAAGACATGAAGATGATTATCAGATTATCTAGCAAAAATATTTATTTGAAATTTTGGTAAAAATTTAATGTACGGTCGCAATTGGCGTCTTTTTAAAAAAACAGCCAAAATTCTCGCCAATCTGCACAAACGAGGTCTGAAAACAAACAGAATATTCCATTTTTCATTGGTCGGTTCCCATTTTGTCAGAATCCCCCATTTTTCATTGGTTGGAATCCCTCATCTGTGATTGGTCAGAATTGGTTGGGTTGCAGAAAATGTTATTTATCTCTAACTTTGGAAAAATCACGCCAATAGCGACCGTACAGTAAATCTGAGCCGAAATTTTGATTGTAAAGATTTCTTAGATGGCATTTTTGGGCATAGAAACAATAAAGCTATTTAATTAATAGTTTAGGAAAACAAAAATTACTTATATTAAATAAAATTATTATAACTAAGTAAAATACCTCCTGAAATATAAAAAAATTAGTGAATGTGTGGTAATTAATAACAATTAGAGACAATTTTTTATATAATGTACTAAAACAAACATGGAAATGCTAAAAACTCAACAGTTTTATATAAAGTTTGCAACAATGAATTTAAAATTAATATAAAAGCTTACTTCTATAAAAACTAACAGCCTGTTCAGGTTTCTTTTCAAACTGCTGAACTCTATATTTCATTTGGTAATCATTCAATAAATATCGTATGTGATGCCAGGAATTATATGTCATAAAATAAAATTTTCATTTGTTATTTGTGTACAATCAGTTACAATGTGTCTTAAATGAAATTTAAAATGAATACAAAAGAATCGTAATACATATTAAATTTAAATTTCGATTGCATATTTACACACTTAATTAAAAAACAAGTCATTGTGGAAAGAATCAAGAATTTTGATAAAAGTTTTGGAGAACATTTTTACAACATCAAAATTGATATCAAAGGACTAAAAGTGCTTAGAAACACAATTACATTGCTATAGAACTTTGCGTAAAACAGATAGAGTGAATAAAAATTCGAACCATATCATATATTTAAAAAGGGCATTAACTTTCCCTCAGTTAAGAGCATTACTTTCAGATATTTCTTCAAGTGTTAAGAACATAATTTGAAAGTTATCCAAGAGTGTTTCTAGGTTTCCATCTAGTATCACTGGCTGATATTTACCGTACGGTCACTCTTGGCATGATTTTTCCACAATTGGCGATAAATAATATTTTCCGGCAACCCAACCAATTCCGACCAATCAGGTAATATTTATCTATGTTCTGTATATTTTTAGACCTCACTTGTGCAAAATGGCGAGATTTTTGGCGACTTTTTCAAAGTCTCCATGGGTGACCGTACAGTAAATTTTTAACGTATCACTAAATCTCCATCTAGTATTACTCTGAAACTCCATCTAGTATCACTAAGGCTAGCCACCAACTACAAGTGAATTCGTCAGAAAAAGCTTAGCTGAGCGAATTCGCCGTGATTTCACAGCCGAAAGAATGAGAGGTAACCATGATGTTTGACCTCATTATTCTGTTCAACCAATGAACTTTTATTTACATTATTTTATTTGTTTGAATAAATTTAACTTTCAAATAAAATTTTCCTATTGTTAAAAAGTATTTACATTGTTAGATACATAATGCTAACAAATGTTACAATTCAAGTAGATGTAACTACTGTTGCAATTGATATAAATTGCTTAATATAGCATGTAATTGTAAGAAAATTCTTAATCGTAACATAAGCGGCAGCTTTTTATTTAACACAGACTAGCATGAGGACTAGCATTTAATTTAAAAAATTCAACACAACCTGTACAATATAAAGTAACAAAAATAAACGTTTCTGCATATAAATATAGTTCTCATCAATTTAAATACAAGAATAAAATATTTTAATAACATTAAATAAAGATATTTAAATTATTATTCAGTTCTGTTAATCATTATATCTAAATCAATTTAAAGGAATATATAAATATAAGAAAAAATGAGATTTAATTTTTATTTATTTCATTTTTATGAAAATACAATATTTAATAACCAGTACAAACTATTAACTGTCACAGATTTTTCAAATTCTTCAATAAATAAATGTTTTATGTCTCGAATAATGGCATTTTTTTCTGTTCATCGAAATAATTTCTGTGTTTTTGTCCCACATGAATTTTTGATCTACATAATGCAAAAAATTAATAAATTATCTTATTGTTTTTTTTAAAAAAAGTTATGGACTCTTTAAAATTTATTACGCATATCCTAATATTGATTTATTAAAAATTCATCCTCATCGTAGGAATATTTAATCAAGTTAAATTTTCGGAAGCTATTGTTACCACGAGGTGTACATGTTACCGATAAAGTATATAATGCAATTATTTTGTAGAATATCTAGTTATTCAATGAAATAACTGATCGAGTCCGTTAAAGTGTAAAACTATCTTGTATTTCATGGTTTTAACTAGTTATTTTATAGAATCACGATTTCCGTTCGTTAAAGTGTAAAATAATCTATATCATATATCTCTCTTTTTAGTATAAGATACATTTACGTTTCGTTTAACAATATGGAAAGTGGCGGGAAAAAAACGTTAATTTCGAATTGAAATAAAAATAATTTTTGAAAGACACCAAAAATACCAAAGCATAAAACAACGAGAATTTTAGTAATCCTTATTGTAACAAATGATTTTATGGTACTTTTCCATAAATACCATGCATACGCTACTTTAATTAGATAAATTGCTTCTTTTTCAGTTTAATTGTCTATTATTAGTTTATTTACAGAATATTTAGTTACTTCATTTTAGATAAATCGTTTATTTTACTCTTTAACTGTCTCTCATTAGTTAATTTATAGAATACTTAGCTATGTTATAGAATAACCAGTTAGAGTTTCAAATTATTAACATATTACACACTTTAACTGACACGATCAGTTATTTCATGGAATAACTAAGTATTCTATGAAATAACTGAATTAACGGTAACATATATTAACACACAATCATCACAAATATGCATTATATAATAAATTAATTATTTTGTACATTTGAAGTAAACCTCAATAACAAATACTAATCCTACAAAATTAGTTTTTTTTGTAATAAATACTTAAATTCAGTAAAAAAAATTTAATATCCTTAATAATGATTATCCGTTTGCTGAAAATATCGAAATTTTATTTTTCATATCAATTGCGATTTGGCAACGGAATTCGCGCGCCTTGAAAGAATAGTTAAATGGAAGATTAAGCTGAGCTTAAGTTTGTTAAATAATTTGCGTTCGTCTTTTTGAATTAGGTTCTCTATCTATTACATTTTTTCTTATTTCTGAAGACTCTCTCTTAACGTTATGAAAATGGCTGTCAAGAGAAAGTATACGGGAGACTGTTTAGACCAATTCGTAACGAATGCAAATGAAGCGATCAATTTGAAATTCGTTCTGAATGAAAAAGACATCGAAGACGATGCCAATTCTTTTAAGCCTGAATATACTCATCAGTTCTTTGGCGACTGTGAGAATATATTTGGATACATCGGCTTGGAGGTAAATTTGTTATATTCTGCTTGTCGATTATTCCCTTTATTTCAAATGTCCTTCCGAGAGGTGGTGAAGCCTGCAAACACTGGAGGAGTTGAACCTGATGATGTCTACAAGATTATGTGCGATAAACTGGAATACGAACTACCAACAGACGTTGACACATTTGTTGAGTCTCTTTCGGAAGAATCGAAGTTCAAACCATTTGGTAAGTTGCTCAACTCTTTTACGATTGATGATGAAGAATATGGCGTTTATCGCGCGAATAACTCTACACCTGGTTTCACAGAGTACCATCTACGAATGCAAACCCTGATTTTGTGGCTGATAGATGCAGCATCTTATATCGATGAAGAAGATGAAAAGTGGGATTATTTTGTGTTACATCAACATTGCAAAGATGGTGAAGAGTATTTTCCATTTGTAGGTTACGCCACAGTATATCAGTATTATGCTTATCCTTGTGAACTGCGCCCTAGAATTAGTCAGATGTTAGTGTTGCCAACTTTCCAAAAGAAAGGCTTGGGCTCAAAATTGTTAGAAACAATAAGTAATTGTTATAGGAAAGATGCCAGAGTTGTCGATATCACTGTTGAAGATCCATCTGAAGAATTTGTACGCATCAGAGATTTGATTGATTGCCGAAACTGCCAGTCTCTACCCAGCTTCTCAAGAGAAAATCTTTTCAAAGGATTTAACAAAGCTATGGCGGAAGAAGCAAAGGAAAATTTCAAAATTAATAAAAAGCAAGCAAGAAGAGTTTATGAAATTTTACGACTTAAAAATACTAATACAAAAGATAAGAAAGAATACAAAGCTTATCGTCTAGATGTAAAAAACCGTTTAAATATTCCCTTTCAAAAAGAGAAATTAGATATGATGAAAATGAAAAAGACCCTTACCGAAGAAGAATGGAAAGCTATATCTGATCCTGTACCGAGAGAGCAGAGAATAGAACAGCTGGAGCACATGTACAATGAACTGGAGGAAAAGTATAAGCATGTAATTGAAAAACTACAGTTGGTTAACGGAAAAAAATCATAACTAAGCTATTTAAAGGAAAGGCAAACTTTTTCATTTTATTCATATTTCATATGGTCAGCAATCAAATCTTCAAAGTTGTATCTAATAGGAATCTGAACTAACATTTAAATTGAAGCAGTTGAAGTATACTTCATTTTTTCTATTATTACATTTTATAATAGTTATGTATGTATAAAATATGTTTATTTAATCTCAAGTAGAGGTGCAATGGTGTTTATTTGCCATCAAAATCATTCGAGGTTGAATAGCTTGGTTGGTAATTACCTATTAGCATTACTGCAACCAATTTTGTGTCAAATTTACATTGCACTGCAGAAATCATGCCTAGATATAACAAAGAAGATTTTTACTAGTGTTTTATTCAAAAAAACTTATAGTTCTTTAATTAACAGTAAAATTAGTTGTGGTGATGCTAATTTTATATGGTTATACATTAAAATGAGTTTAGTAAATGTTAAAATTCTGAAGTTAATAGTTTATTGGGTAGAAAGACAAAGTGTTAAAAATTTGTTGATTGAAATTTCGATAAGAAAAAAATATGTAGTAGGTTTTATACTATTTTTTATCAAATTTTTGCAATAATGAATTGTTTTAATATTTAATAGTGTTTTGAATTGTAAAATTTAAAATTATTTTAATAATATTTACTATTATGGCAGAAAATGATTCCTTTTATCGCCTCAAATAAGGTAATACAGACTGTTAATTTACTAACTAAACTTTGTAAATCTTATCAATTAAAATATCGCCTGTTGGCTATTGATTGTTCAATACAAATTTGAAACTTGTTAATGAATTATATTTTGCAATTTTTAGCTTTGCTTAAATTATTCAATATTGTATATTGTAATTGAGGAATTAAAAACTTATATAATTTTAGTTGTGAGTGTATACATTTTATATTAGATTATAGTTTTTCATGTGTAAAAATTTAAAGTATATGTTGTTCCCAAAATAGTAAATAATTCATTGTTATAAGGATTTAAGAAATATATTATAAAAGTATTGTACTTGTAAGAATATATTGTATATATACTATAATTATCTGTAATATGAATTTTTTAAATTTAAGGTTTCATTATTTCTCAATTGGGATTTTTATCATGATACTGTATAAAATAATTATTTAACTATTAGGTTTTTGACTGTTGCTATTAAAATTGAATAATTTCCAGATTAAAATTGAGCACTATAATTTAGTTTTAATTGTAAATGTCCATAATCTTTAAAGCTTAAACTGACATGGAACATTTTCTGACTTATAGTTTAATAGAAAGTAATGTTCTGTGAACTCTTTTGAATCATTGCTATAAAATGTTACTCTAATTAACATGAAGATATTCAAAATTTGAGTTGAGTATGAAATATCACTTGAATATTATTTTCAGTGATGTATGTAAATATGAGCTTTTATATAAAATGTTTTATACTGAAACTGCTTGAAAAATAAATAGCTTACTGATATAATCAAAATGCATTGTTTTTTTATATTTTGTAAAATTCAACACTGATTAAGTTTGTGTAACTAGGATGTATGTATATTTTCCTAACATTCCAAGTCTATTTAATATGCCATGTAATCTTTAGTTGTTTTCTCTGAAACTTCAGAAATTGGGTAGTATTTCTGAATGGCTGCTCAATTTGTTTACATTTTGCAATCTCTCTTTGTCCTTAGCAAATCCTCCAGGTTTAGCATGTCCTGAGATGCTCAATACTTTCAGATTCAGCAGTATATCTAGTAGTAACATTCATTCCTTTATTTCTGAGGTAATTTTTGGATCTTAAAAGGAAATTTATATTATTAAGGAAATTAATTACAAAGTGTATACCTAGAGAAAAATTATATAAGTATTGTATTCAATGTAAAAAAATTGCTAACTGAATAAAGAACAATATCCTCTAAGAAAACTTGCACTTGTTCACCATAACAAAGATGATTAAGCTTTATTCTCCTTTAGAAATGGGTGGCCATGTATTTATTTATGAGGTTCTTTATAAAAAGAAACTATCTTGTTTGAAAATAAATATATGTATCCCAAGCTGGGGAGTACAATAAATATTTTTAAAAAATAATAATTAATATTTTGCATCTAGAAAAACATTAATCTGAAGCCTAGAATTGGACAAATTTTAGCTTACTTGTCAATTTTTCAGTGAATCTTTTAAGTGTAGAAATTAACAAAACCTCAATATCTGTATACTGGGCATCATAATCACTATATGATGTCTGTATCAATATTACAGTATATAAAATATAGGGTATTACTTTAATTTTAGTATGCAACATTTGTGTGTGTATAATAATCGTGCTAGAGTCGTTGATTACTTTTCAGCAAGAAGTTATTAATTTGGTGCTTGCAGCAATCACAAATTTACAACCCTGTTTTGTTTCCTTATTACTGTATATGATATCTGTATCAGGATGTCTACAAAATATAGTGTTATTTTAATAGATGTAACATATATATATATATGTGTGTGTATATATATATATATGTGTATATATATGTATGTATATGTATATATATATATGTATATATATATATTTAAATGATGGATTATATTTTAGCAAGAAGCCATAAATCTATTATGCTTTTCCAGGAGATAGAATAAACTATCCCTCTTTACAATTAACTCATGAAAGAAATATATTTATTATTTTTTTTTATATAAAGAAAGCATTTAAAGTCTGATGTAATTCTTCCATCATTGTACTTTTTCTTCTTTAAGTTTCAATAACCACTATAGATTTATCTATACAAAATTATCCTTAATACCCTCATTGGTTGACAATATTAATTTTGTCGCTAAAGAGACTTTCTGGAAAGTATCTTCATTGATAAAAGTAACAGTTTAATACCAACATCAAGAATTAAAAAAAAAAATCACATAATATAAATTAAACTTGTCTATACCACCAAGTTTACAATAATTGTGACAGGCTAGCATTTCTGTCATTTCTAGACAATAACTATACAAGTTACTGTTTCTATTGATGTATAAATTTTTTTATCTTTCAGATGTTTAAATGAGTTATACAATTGGTAATTTGTTTCAAGACACAATCACAATAAACAAAATGTCTTGACAAGAAATCTTTGCATTATGTATAAATGTGTTACCTGCAGGATTAATCACTCCAAAATATCTTTAATCCCTTTTGCACCCATATTTAAATCCTGTGTTGTGAAAATTTGAGGATATTTTTCACATGTTATAAGCAAATTTTGGGTATTTGAGGACAATATCTGTACATATCGGCCAAGTTCATATACCCCCCAAAAGCTCACATACCATATTTGTATCCTCAGTAAAGCATATTAATGTTGCTAAGCTTAAATATATTTGTTAATGCATAATACAAGTCCAAATATTGAGTACCCGTCTAACTTTAGGAACTCAAAACAGGATATATCAGAATGATGAGAATTGCATAGAAAAGTATATCCAATCTTGTTTTTCACTATTATTGACTTTATTTAGAACCTAACATCATCAGCCGTAAGCACATTCTTATTAGATTAACCATGTTCATTTCATAATAAGTTAGTGAGCAGCGATCAAGAACGATTGCAAAATGTAAACAAAAGGGCAATTTAATGGGAATCACATCAATCAAAAACTTATGATGTTATCACTGGTAAAATTGTTATATTTTTAAATTTTTGATTGGTAGTTTTTATAAATCTAACTTTATAAAAGTAAGCACAATTGCTACTTTCTGATTTAGGAACAGATGAATATTACAAGTAAAATCTATAATTCAGAAATTGTTTTAAGGAATAAAAGGTTTTCTAAAACTTTCTCAATTTTGTTTTACATTGTCTGAAAGCCTGAGATTTCCACATTATCAATAATGTTAAATGATTAAAATTGATACCAATGTCTATCTTGGCAACTTATGGCATGGTATTTTCTTATTTTCAGCTAGGAGCTTTGGTTAGCATTTTTTTCTTTTAATAGCTGGGACTTTATCTAATTTGGATGAACATTCCGTTTTGTTTATTTCCTTGCTGTTTTAATTTTTCAATTGAAGATAATCACATTTCAAATTTTAATTTTAGAATTAATTCAGGAAAACAGATTTAATTTTAATAGTATTATGAAAAATAAATGACCTTCAAAATAACTTCAAGTAAAATATGTGAACTTATTTACTTATAATACAGCTAATGTTGGAAATTGAATTCAATGAAAATAAAATAAACAGGAGACTTTGAGATAAATGCAGTTTTGAATAATAACAGAGAAGGAAAAAGAAAAACTTTTAGTGCGCTTGTGAGCAATTGACTTTGACATAAATTTAAAATGATTGAAATTTTTAGTTAAAAAAGTAATTAAAATATTTGATTGTTCAAAAATTTTATGGCAAATTAGAATAATGTTTAGTTCAAAATGATTTATATACTAAAGCTATTTTTCCTTTTATCTTGATTATATTAGAATGAGAAAAGCAATTATTAAATAGCTGGATATTTAAAAACTTATTCATTGTATATGCTTTTTATAAATCCTAATTATGTATAACTATGATTACTTTTCCTGTTTTTTAATTTTTTGTTTATCTTTATTGTACTTGTATATTTTGTTAATTTTCTTGCAAGTTATAAAATGTAAATTTCTAATTTTTATCTTTGTCATATATTAGAAATAAAGCAATAAACTTTTTTAATAATGTATTTTATTACGAAAATGTCAATTAGAAATCTGGACCTATATTTGTCAAGAACTAAAAATTCTAAAATTAATGTAAATAATAAAATTAACTATTTTATTTAAAGGATTCAAACATCAAGTAATTTGTATATTGTAAAATATTTAGAAGGTTAGATATAAGATGAATGAATTTTACCTTTTTTTTTTCTCTCTGTATACTTATTTAATTGAATATACATACTACATACAAGGAAATTAAAATAGTAACTAATCTATTTTCATGTATGGAGATACATTTTATGTAAGAAATTGAAATGATTACATTAACCTGAATACAAACTAAAAGAAAAATTAGTACTAGAACCATTAACATCACTTGCAAAAAATTAGTGTATGATTGAAGACAATAACATTTTTGTGTTTAAATTTGTCATATTTAATACATATATTAGGACATACATGTTTGTTGAACTTTCTATTGGAATATGCATTTGATGGGTTTATCAATTTTATTTAATCTTTATTTAAAGATGCACAATATATAAAATTGCCCTAAACTTTTCTATGTTTATCTTTTATTAGTCACTAAGTTTCAATTAGTTATATTTTCAAAGTATGTATTTTCTTTTTTTGAGGTAAAATTTCTTCATTTTTTAAATTCTTATTTACTTTAAATAAATCTTTATAAACTTGTCATTAATTTTAGATTTATAATAAATTTTAAGGCCCATGCACATTTGATTATTAAAGTAGATTGTAAGTTTAATTATGTCTAAATAAAAGCTATAAATAAATTAATATTTAAATTTTAACTATTTATTTATATTACAATATTTGAATTTAAATTTTAAGTTTGTATTTGTATATATTGGGGTTGTTTAATATAGTGAGAAAGCTATGCAAAGTGTTTTTGCACCTAATATGTCAGAACATTGTTGTTAAATAAAAACATTGATCTCATTGAAATGAACATGTGCAATTTCTGGAGATTGCCAGTCCATGGAAAGTGCAGTTGACTCTTCATGTTCCTTAAACCATGACAGCTCTAATGTGAACCCAAGAATTGTTATTTTAATAGGTGCAACATATTAGCTCCATAAAAACTATTTACAAGTGCTGTAATATTGCACTTTCAAAATTCTGAATTCTCAGATAGCTTTTATTTTTCTATGAAGTTCTGTTTATCTATTTCACCAAATATTATTTGGTACAAGAACAAATTTCGAAAATACTAACAGTGCAGCTGTGTAATTTAGATAAAAAGGAGCATTATTGGTCTAAAAATACAACTTACTTTTCAAGATATACATGAATTTTTTAAATGACTTTACAAAGGGATATTTAAAATAGTTTTGAATTGATTTGAAGTACATATAATTAAGTTGTTTCTATTACTCAAAATAGTCTTTTTTTTTTTATAAAAAGTGAAGCCTTATGCTTTGATAGTTGTTTGAATAAAAATTAGATCTATTCAATAGAACAATTAATTGAATAAGACATTACACTAATTTTTTAATAATGCTTAGTTAAATATTAATCTGAAGTACATTTAACTAGACAAAAAAGATACCTAATTGGAGTAAACGAAATTATTAAGCAACACACATGTTATTAGATTAATATAAATGCTTACTTGTTATTTAAAATCAAAATTACATGAATCTAATAAAATACCATAGCCAACAATGAATTACGATTGACTTTATTGCCAAGAGATGGCAGCACAAACTAATTTTGAATTAAGACGCTTGTATTTAGTCAATTTCATATGAACTTATCTTAATCTTGTTTTTACTAAATTTTTTAATTTATTTAAAGTAACAATTATGTTATTTTTTTTCCGATTTCGAACTTAACTAAAATATTAAGTTACTTAAAGAGGGAGACATTAACTGCAACCCGCGAGTGAAATTAATTCTTCCATGTCATATTTCTTTCACCTCATATATTTTTTTCTTCTTTCATTGATAGTTTTTCAATTATCCTTCAGCAAAAAAACAATTTTATTTAGAATAAGAAATTATAATTTTATATTGAAAAGAAATTCATGAAACAATTTTTTAACGGATTTGTAACTTAGGATAAGTTTCAATTTACTTTTAAAATAGAAACCTATCTAAGTTACAAATCTGTTAAATTAATAAAACAATTTTTACGAATCTAATTTTAGTGGTTTGATTGTCTGTTGGACAGACTTCGTCTTTTTGATGCCTAGAAGAAAGGAGATCAAAATTACAAGATGGGCAGTTACGTAATTTTGAACGCGCGCGCGAATTGTAATTGAATCGAATGTTTACGTTTTTATTCGGCAGGAAGTGGCATTCGGAAACGTATCGCAATGCTCTGGTTTAACCTTGTGCCATTATTCTTTCTTAAATAAAATATAATATAACCACTGAAAATCTGATTTATATTTTGCGTTTACGGCTGAAAACTAAAAATTTACAATTGCTATTTTTTTTATAAATGTTTTTGGTTGATAATCGCTCAATAAATTGTCGAATTCATTTAACACAATTTTTCAGGACAGAGTAAATATTCAGTTATGATGAAATGGTGTACGAAATCAAATCTCATAAAGTTTATTAGACTTCAAGAAAATTTGGAAATCACAAGCTTTTTATTATATCCAATGGAATTTAAATAAAATAATAAAGCTTACTAAGACTATAAAAATAAATGACAATCATCAAGCACAGATATTTCTCTGGATTTCTGCTTAAAATTAAACAATTATGTGTAAATGCGTGCTGTATGTGTGGATGTATACAAGAATCAAATCACTTGTTGTCATTAAGAATCCATCTGTGTTGCATATTTACGTGACTAGTAAACCACGCGATTTGGGGGAGGATTGATTGAAACAGAATTGATATTTAAGCGTTTGTCGAATTCAAGCTTTTTACAAAGAATTGAAGAGCAAGAGGCAATTGAAAAACCTCAAACACTATTTAGTGAAATGAAACTAAATTGGTATCATATGTAAGAAAAATATTGTTCGATTATAAAAATGTTACATTTCATTATTATTTGCATATTAACTCTAGACAGAGCCGCCTACTCTGTCTGGTGGTTAGCCTGTCTGCGGATCGGGAGGTCTGGGTTCGAATCCCGGTTCTGGCATAGTATGAATGGTTGCCTACCCTATAAACGGGTACCTATGGCATGTGTGTTCATAGGTCAAGTCAGTCTTCTGCCCTCGTGGTTCCTCTCCAAAAAAGAAGCTGCAAACTACCTTATGCCAGGTCTTCTGGACCTGGTGTGGGCTTTCCTGCACCAGGGGAATAAGCAACAACATGTTAACGATGCGGAAGTCAGTTAATCTGCTGAATTATTGGGTCGATCGATTAAAACGAAGAATATAATTTCATTTCCTAGTTACTCAGGCTATCTGCTAACTGTCTTGACAATCTATATTACAACTTAGGCACTCGTTGAATGGCCTATTTAGATATCTTTTTTAGAGAAGAAGGAAAAAGTGTTTTTGAAAGCTTAAATTAACATATTTACTTTTCGATATCTAAAGAATCTAACAATCAATAAATTATTTAATGACATCAATCAATCAATAATCTGTCAAAAACAAGTACAAACAATCAAAAACTTTAAAATATAATTAAGGAAACTTAAATAACATACATTTTTTTACATTACTCTTGATTTCACACTTTGACGGAGTGAATCAGTTGTTGTCGTATGCCAGCCAGGCCGGCAATATGGAGTGCGCTGCTCCACTTTTCCAACTAAACCATATTTGGTGTGAAGTCCGATTTCCTCAGTACACGCTTGCCATAGGTATTCGTTTATAGGGTAGGCAACCATTCACACACAAAGAAAGGACAAAGACAAGAAAGAGAGAGAGAGAAAGTGCATCCATGCCCGAGCCAGGATTCGAACCCACGTCCCACCCATCTGTAGTCAGGTACGCTAACCAATAGACAGGTTGGGTGGCATTCCTTGGGCTTGAACGGCCATTAAGTGCTTCAGGAGTTTGTTGTTGCACCATCAAACTTCCATGTACCTAGCCTTGAGTTGGGCTCTACCGGTTAGATGGAAGCTGCCTGGTGGGAGTTAGAAGCAGGGATGGGATCAAGAAGAACCATGAATACTTGACCTGCCACCCCCTGAGATATCAATTCACTTGGAGGACATTGCAACCAAGACATATATAATGTGCCCCAGCCACTTTTAATGAACACGACGGATATCCGGTTAAACAGGAATTTGAACTCACTATATTTCGATAATGAGAACGACGTCCTATCCAACCAAGCCATCGTTGTCTATATGCGCGTTGGGAGATACTGGATAGCCAAACGTCCTTTCTGTTCTTTCTTTTTGAAAGAATAGCTTAGTAAGAAGCCACCAACCCCCTCTCTTAACTTGGATGTTATGCGACCTATAGCTGAAAGAAATTATACTCCTCCGGTTATAGTGTCCCAGTGGAGCTTTTGGTATTCTTGTCGAACCACTATAGTGTCTTGTCTTAGCTTGTCACTGGGTTAATGCTGGGTTAACTTTTTTTTTTATTTCTTAAGATTTAAAACCACTGCTCATGCAATTAAAACATCTAGGGTAGACCTGTCTTTACTAGAGATGTTAAATTCCCGGGAATTTTGAAGCTTGGGAATTTACTAGATAATTTTGGGAAAAAACCGGGAATTTTTAGGGAAGAAATTCAGCCAATCATATTTCGATTTATAGATTAATTTTCTGCATATTGAAGTGAAGTAAAACTCAACATCCGTAATAATATTTAAGTGATACTTAGTTTAAAAATTTTTCTACAATAAGTAACTATTGTAATGGAATAAACACAAGTTGAAACCTTTCCAGTCTCTACAAATAACCATCATCTTTTTCCAAATGTTCTGTGAAATTTCTATTGCCGTACATGAAAGTAGGAATCATTTAATGAATTTTTTTATATATTGTATATTACATGTTTTTAATAGTTAAAAAATTTACATTTTTTAAGAAACTTCAGATTTTTCCACAATTTTAAAAATTTAGGAAGTTTGAAAATTACCGGGAATTTTCAAAATTTCCATGGGAAAAAAATTTGATATATTCCCAGGAAGAAACCGGGATTTTCCCTATCCTTACAACACTAGTCTTTACAAGATATGGAAATTTAGAATAAATCAACTGAAATAGTAGAAATGACTTCCTTGGCACCTGAAGCGGAAATGATTTTCAATCCATCCAAGTCTGGAGTAGAGTTGGAGGCTACTAGTAGCATGATTACCCTCTCTTGACAGGATAAAGAAAACAACTTCATTCAATGGGAATTTTGAACAAGACTAAGGCCCTGTATGTAGAAAAGGCTACAAGAGCGATGAAACCGTTTATATAATATTAGGTTGGGGAAAAAGTAATCCATTATTTTTTCGGTAGACGTCTGTAGTGATCGATATCTCGTGAGGTATCTATCAAACAATTTCAGATTTATGCTCGTTGGAAAGGTGACATTCGACACTAAAATATCCTCTTGCGGTGTTTTGTTTGATTAATTCAGTTACGAGTACAAGGTTTTAACGTAGAAAAAAAGAAAGCCGGGTGGCTAAAATTATGAAAGGTGTTCATCGTCCTATATAAGATTGTAACAACCAGTTACGTACAATTTTTGTTTCGTCGATTCCGTTCGGGTATTTGGATGCTAAAGGTGCACCTTGCATGGATACAACATCGTCTAGAATGTCTATAAAATATCAAATATTTTCAAACTTGACAGCATGTCAGCAGTCGTAGCTTCGCACAAGTCCTAAAAATCTACATGAAAACTGTTTTAAACCTTTTTACAAAGCGAATCTGAAAAAAGTTACAAAAAGTTCACGTAAAAATAATGGATTTCTTTTTCCCCAACCTAATATATAAACGTGATGTCTTTGTCCTTACTCTATTAACTATTTTAGCAACTCTTGATACTAAAGAATTACATTCGGCTCCATAAAGGGTCTTTCTGACTTCATTAATAAAGAGACCTTATTAAATAGAGCTATTTTATTTTGGATTTAAAGCTTTTTGCAATTATTTAAAGTTTTTATCTTACACTAAAATTTTAAAAAGAATAAACTTGTTTCAAATTAATCTGCAAATGCATGTCTACTACTTATTGTTGGCTAGGGAAAACGGTGAACTCATTTTGGTGTTCTTTGAACTATGCACGTACACACCAGCTGTATGACATCTCACATTGCTCTGATAATAGGTGTCATCATCTTGAAGAAAAACAATGGCATATAGGGGTGGATAATTGTATATTGTCCGCAAGGACGGATGTGTTCTCGTATTGATCTATCGTACCATCCGCAATGATGAGTGAACCTAGAGAATGCTAGGGAAACATTCCCCAGGCCATAATGCCCCACCTCCAGCTTGCACCGTTCCTGCTATGGTTGCAGAATGTTTGCTTTCAAAGGTTTTATGTTATATACCAATGATCTATCCCAGGGATGGGCAAACTACGGCCCGCGGGCCAACTCCAGCCCGCCGCAAGGTTCTATCCGGCCCGTGGATAGAATTTTAATTTGCCTGTCAAAGACAAATTAAAAAAATATTCATATATTATATATATCCATCTCCTTTTCTACTTTGCTTAAATATTACATTTTTTCTTCCTTTTTTTCAAAGAGCTGGTAAAAAACAGCATTTTGAGTTCGAACGCAGATTTCAAGATTTCAGTACCATTCAAGCAGAATTGGATATTTTTACCATGCCATTCAACGTAAATTGTGAATCAGTGAGGTCAGATTTACAGCTTGAATTGAGTTGCGATCTAACAATCATCTCAAGCAATTGTTTCTAAATATATCAAAGTTAGAGTTTTACAAATCATTATCGAAAGTAAGTTTCCCAAATTTAATATCTCCTGCCCAGAAAATCAGTGCTATGTTTGCTTCCTCTTATATATGTGAACAATTTTTTTCAACTATGAACCTCAGAAAGAATTATTTCAGAAGTAGACTGACAGATGAGCATTTAGCCTCGTTTCTTAGAATCAGTATACATCACTTCGAACCTCAATATAAGGAACTTTTAAAAATGAAATCGCAATTTCATTCATCTTATTAATATAATAAATTGTAATACTTGTACATTGTTTTTAAAATTTTAGAAAAATTCATCTTGGCCCGCCAAACTTTATTTTTTCGATTTTTGGCCCGCGATCGAAAAAGTTTACCCATCCCTGATCTATCCAATAGAGCATAAGACGTGATCCAACGGAAAACTCTACTTGTTTAATGGACGTCCAGTTTTGGTACTCGCGTGTAAATTCTAGCCTTCGTCGCCGATGAACAACAGTTATTATAGGTAACCAGGCATCTGCTTCGGGGTTTGTAGTAGTTGGACAGAAGTTTGGGAGACACACTGTTGGATCCCCTTGATTAATCTGGGTGGTCAGTTGTGGAACAGCAACACGTGTATCCACCCGAACACATCTCCGCAGCTGTCGTTCAGCTCTGTCATCTATGGACCCCGGTGCACCACATTTGCCAGGTGGCTGATTTTGGGCAGTCCCATGATACGCTATGCACGATGGATTGTCCCGTGCATAGCGTCCATGCACGTTATTTTACCATAGTGGCACGTGAACAGTTCACAAACTTAGCTTTCCCGAAAGGCAATTATCATGTTCTTTTGGTCGTCGGATAAATCACTCCGTTCCTGGACGCGAACGATTGCAACGTTTTCCGAAGCCTTCTCACTCCCTTTAACGCTCAACTGTACCGAGTTGCCAACCTGTCTTCGGTGACTGGTTATTTAACATCGATGTCGAAAGTATGTGTTGGTCATTAATATAAACAAAAACCTTTTTTTATTATATTTCAGTTTTATCTATATTTACAAATTTCATTTGTATGTCTTTTTCCCTCTAAATTTAGTTATTGTCCTGTATACTTATTAGAACCCTTGAAGTCAAATCAGTCCGACAGCAATCTTTTAGTATTTGTTAAAGTGATCTAAAGCCTTGTTATAAAGTAAAACTATTCAGAGAAGATAGCTCCCAATTTCTTGCGAAAATTACTCCAAACATTGAAATTTATTAGTTCCGACTAATTAGTTGTCCTACAGTCAAACCTTTGAGTAATATTCATTAAAATTATTGTATAGCTTTACTAGAGACTAAGCATTCCCCCTGACATTCGTGAAAGTTGATCTCAAATTTTTTAATTAAATATCTCGTTACGATATGCTATTCATCAAGCAAAATGTATATGCAACATGATTATACATAATTTTTCTAATCTATTCATAAAAACTATATGAATGGAAAATTTAACTCATACATTGAAGTTAACGAGGTTAACCAATTTTTATTTTATAGTAAAGCATTTTGTTTAACATTTTTTATAAAATGAGTCCTAATTTTCACAAAAGCATGTGATAAGATCAGGTGACAATTTATTTTTTGAAAAATTGATTCAAACTTTGAGATTAATTGTCTTAGTCAATTTTGCCAAAGAGAGAAAAAAATTTGTAGGTAATACATCTATTAAAACGAGAATAATATTAATAAAACTATAGAGATTGAATGTTTTAAGAAATTTAAACTTACAAATGCAATATATATGACTTCTTATTCATATCTTCATTTCTATTTATTTTTAATTGATCGTGCTATAAATATATATATATATATATATATATATATATATATATATATATATATATATATATATATAATCTTAACTACTTATATAAGTATCAGCTGAAAATAATTTTAAAGTCATTTCCTAACGTGTACAAATGTATTACGACAAAAAGGCTTAAGTTTATATTTTATTCAAATCGTTATTTTCGATATGGCAGCTTTCTGCAGGTTAAACACATTTAGTTGAAATTTGAGGTTAATGCCCTTTCAGCATTCTCTTTGCAGTTGTGGGAAAATCCATTAACTATTCTCTGTGTATTTAGTTTTTGTAACATTGTTCTTGTTTGAAAAAAAAAGGAAAGAAATAACCATGTATTTGTGCTTCTCTTTCCGACCCTACGGTTTATTTATTTTTTCCAGAACTTTTTGCATAACAGCAGTTACCACCCAGGTTTTTCTTTCGGGTTTTCCGCTTAAACATTTTCAGTTGTTTCCTGTTAGCAGCAAGGCTAAATAACGTTTTGTAGCTTATGCGCACTCCTTCGGAAAACTATATAATTGTTTACCACTCATCATGCAGAAAACGGATCAGTTTGAATTTTATCAAGGAAAGAAATTTAAAACAAATTTATTTCTCCGAAGTTTTGCTGCATATATATATATATATATATATATATATATATATATATATATATATAGTTCGGGGAAAAAGTAATCCATTATTTTTTCGGTAGACGTCTGTAGTGATCGATATCTCGTGAGGTATCTATCAAACAATTTCAGATTTATGCTCGTTGAAAAGGTGACATTTGACACTAAAATATCCTCTTGCGGTTTTTTGTTTGATTCATTCAGTTACGAGTACAAGGTTTTAAAAATGGAAGACAACAAACAGAAAATTCGATACATTTTCGTTTTTCTCTTGTAACGGCGAAAAAGATAGCCGGGTGGCTAAAATTGTGAAAGGTATTTATCGTCCTATATAAGACTGTAACAACCAGTTACGTACAATTTTTGTTTCGTCGATTCCGTTCGGGTATTTTTGATGTTAGAGATGCACCTCGCATGTGGATACAGCATCGTCGAAAATGTCTATAAAATATCAAAAATGATCGAAGTTAACCTCATGTCAGCAGTCGTAACGCGCAAGACCTAAAAATCTACATGAAAGCTGTTTTAAACCTTTTTACAAAGTGAATCCAAAAGAAGTTACATAAAGTTCACGTAAAAATAATGGATTTCTTTTTCCCCAACTTATATATATATAAATGCATGTATATATACAAAATTTTTTATATATCTGAACAAATATCTAATCACTTGTTATGATTACATTTAGAGAATAGCCTTTCTGTTTAATACAGATGAGATTTAGTTTTGTAATTTGTAGTTAACATTGTAGTAGTGGTTGAAGTTTCCACATTATTGTTGTTATCGTTGGTGGTAGAAATTGTCGCTTTATCATCCATGTACATTATGTATAGATCTACAACTGGTGTAGGGACTGGTGTAGGGAGAGAATATCAGCCTTATCAGTCCCATTAATCCTCGGTTCATGAGTAAAATTTGGTAGGTTTTGTTTAGTTGCAGAAAAAGAAAG
>JAPDSC010010888.1:0-14876 GCA_026290005.1 Latrodectus geometricus | reverse complement strand
TGTTAGTCTATGATTGGATTACAACAAACTAAAAGAAAGAAATCGTTAGCTCATCATTGAATTACAACTAATTAAAAGAAAACCTGTAGAAACAATGTTTAGACCCCCAACGAACAACATTCGTCTAACTGAATGCCCTAATAGAAACGAATAACACAGTACTCATGAATGGCTACGGTCTGATTATAAGTTCACTGTTGAACAACAACAAACTATGTAAAATTATAAAAAAAAAATTACAGAAATAAACCATGGAACTGATTAACGACATTCAGTGGCGATCATTTTTCATATTTTTTAATTATTAGGTGAATTTCGTTACATGAAAACGAAAACGCTAAATCACAAGCAGGAACTTAGTATTAAATTAAAGTTTAAAATAAGATAATATGAACTGCGCAAGAAGAAATTATTATGTAATACCTAAAGCCATTTTTATGGAAATAAAATATAATATTTATTATTTTGAGGTTTATTTTCGGAGACGCGTACATCTTTTTATCGAATAGAAATGCAACATTTAACCACATGGTTGGTGGGAAAGTTTGAATATATATGTAATACTGATTTAACGTCAATTATGTGGAATATTAATTATTCATTTTCTTAACAGATGGTTGTTCAACCAACTGAGGAGCTAATATTGTCTTTTTTTAAACTTCCGGCTATACTATAGCAAAGTTAGTATACAAAGTCATATTAGCTAATTTGGGCAGACCTGATCAATATGACGTTTATTTTGAAGGATTAGAATAGAATCTAATGGGTTTTATTCATTCACAATACCGTGATACTTTAAGTTTAATAGGTAATAAGATTGTTTTAATGTATTTGTTATATAAGAAGAAAGTAAAATTGATTATTATAGGTATGGTTTTAATTGCAATAATGAGTTGAAAAAGTTTGCATTTATTGAATGCATGTTAATTAACAACAAGAAATACATAAAAAAAATTTAAAGTCAATTTCTACTTAGGTCAACAAACAAAAATTTTAGTTATTTTTTATTAAATTTCGCGTCTTCCATTTGTGAAGCAAACGTTGATACCGTTAATCCAGTTTATATAGTTTCTTGCTTCGATTATTTTTATGCTTCAACGAGATTCAATCCGAAAACAAGAAGATTCTAAGCAGATACTCTAACAAATTTATAAAGCAAATTTTTCATTGCACTATATCGAGAAAGTCCTTTATAAATAATTTTCTCGCATTTCTTTAAATTAGAAAAATTTTTTATCTCTCTAACATACACGGTAACCATCTCAAACCATGATTTCCTTTATAGTTAGTACGTCGTTTTACAAGCGGAAGGTAGTGAGTTTGAATCCCGGTTTAACCTAAAATCCGGCGGATTCAGTAAAAGTGGTTGGGGTACGTTAAATGTGTCGTAGTCGCAATGTCTTCCAAGTGAAATGATACGTTTGGGGGTGATAGCCCAAGTGTTCGGAGGTTTCCTTCTCAAGAATTTCTTATGTTCTTAAGTGATAGTAATGTAAAACAAAATAAAAGCCTTCTGAATCTGTTTGATGAAAGATTTTTCATTCTGGCTTCCAGTTACTATGTATTCATTTTAAGTGTCGATGCAAAATATCGGAAAATTTATCTTGAGCAATTTTATACCATCGGCAACATTCTATACTTTTCCTCCCATAAAAGAATTACTCCAGTAATGCACTTGTCAGATTTTTCCTTCCTAAAAGGAAGATGGAATAGTTGAAAATGAGATAAAATATCCATTTTTCTCTCCCCCAGTCTAAAAAAAAAGGAAAACAACCGGAATCGAGTACATCCCAAAAATTGTTTGGAATACTGCCATCGGTCTTCGTGACAGTCAGCAAAATGAAACGTAATAACTTCAGCTATCTCCATCGGATTCGCATTAACTTGGAGAAGAGCGAAACAGGAAAACATCTGAAACTTTGAGGAAATGTTTATATATTTTAGTCGAGGGAGAAGTTTCAGGTGATTAGCTGAACTCCAGCATATAGCTGCAAATTAAGGCAGAACTAGAAGGATTTGTGAATCTATAATCATGCTATCATGGCAGTTGTTGTGTCAAAAATCTTTATTTTTTTCTATGTATGAACACTCAAGTGTAAATTTTATTGTGTGAAAGATTCAATGCATTGAAAATTTCTCAGTCGTAGTGTTGTTCTGCTACTGCTTCAGCATTTATGTTTACAACTTTCATTCGTCAAATGTAAAAAAATTTAAATGTAGGGCCATAAGTTTTCTCAAAATCGAATTCAGTGGTAGAATAATTAGAAACCACTTTAAAGATATTGCACTTTATATTCAAATCAGGTCACTTCAGTTCATTAATGTGGAACCAGTTGAAATAAATCAAGTATTGAAAGATATTTTGAAGCTATTTTGAAATACACAGATAGCGATAATTGCTTACGAATGTTCATTAGCAAGGACTTATATATAAATTATATATTGTTCAATGTGTTACAATTTTTTGATTTACTAATTTAAGTTATAAATGAAACTATTGAATTAAATTATAATATGGTCCTGCTGGAATGATATTATTTGATGAAAAAAAAATAATGGAAACTTTCTACAGTTTTAAAAATAATTTCTTTAAAAATATCATTGCTTACACTTTCAGTTTTTTTTTATGTTCATTTTTTGAATGAAAATTTTAAGCATTAATTAATAAGAAAAATTTAAGGTTCTATTCATAGAAAATTGGAATATTTTTCTACAATGCTTCTTTACTCTTTCTACTCAAAGATTCTTTGATTCATATTTTTATCTCCAGTAAAATGTAAAAGTAGCAGAATTTCTAAAATCAATTTAAGTCAAATCAAATTTCAATAATTTATTTAAATCAAATCAAATAACAGTTATTATAATAATAATAATAATGAAACATCCTTTTAAACTATAAATTTTTCATATGCACCATATAGAAAAAAATATGAAATAATATTGTAATAAATTATTAAGAAAGAAAGATAATGTTATATTTATTTCAAACTTGTAATTTTTTGATGAAAACATTATTGTTAGCATTTTAACTGTTAGGATTTAAAAATAATGTAAAGTTAAAAAAAGTATGATATAATATATTCGAAGATTAATAACTAAGTTACAAAAACATCCGCAATATTGATATAGAACAAAATCTATCAATTGATTGATTTTTTTTTTATTCTCAAAAAATCTTACTTTATACTATACAATGTATATTTATTGATTAGCTGGAGACAAAATGTTAAAATAATAATTCTTCATAATTCTACTCAAAAAGTGATCTACTACAAACTAAGAAGTAATTTAAAAGAATTTGTTTAAAGCAACGTAGATTATCTATAAACATAAACAGTTTTTGTTTGTAAAAAACAAACAAATGTTCATAGCACAAACCCAATACACTCGTCATATAAACTTTACTTTCTATTCAAGAATTTCCTCGTATTCAGTGAAAACTCAATAAAAATGTTTTGTGAAAATAATACAATGGATTAAGATAATTAAGATAAAATATTTAGATCCTGATAATAGATATTATTGTTAAGATTAAAATTAATAAATGAGAAATGGTGCATGTTTTTAATATATTTTTAATTTCTGTATGCAAATTGCACTTTTTTATTATTTTTTTTTCATTTTATTTTTAATTATTTTTAAATTTTTTACATTGTAATATTTAAAAAATCTTTTACATATGCTCAACATAATTTTTAAATAGAATTATTTTTTTAAACCATGCTTTGTGACATATTACCTTAATAATAATGAAAGAAACCATAACAAGTAGCAAAAGAAATTCTGACATCAAATTATTATTTTTTAAAGCAATATTGTATTCCACGCTAGCACATGGCAGCAATTTTTATTTTGGTAGTTCTGTGAGGACTCGTTTTACTTATATTCTCAATATTTCCACAAATTTATTCTTTGGGATCGTCCTAAGTGCTATCGAATTTCGCCAAGGTTTGAAAACGAAAAAAAGTGGTGGTAAACTTGAAAAATAGTTTTTTTCTCTCCTCTTTTTTTTTTTCTTTTATTTTTCCATCTTGAATCATTTTCTTCCCGACTTCCGATAAGCTCAGTTCTTTATCATCGAAATTGAAGGAATAAATTCAGTTTTTTTTTAATATTATTATTTTTTATTTTTTACAAACATAAAAGAACGAGATTCCTCGTTCGACAACCCCATTAACCACTGTATGGTGCTGTCTAGAACTAGATGCATGCTATTTTTACCCCTTTTCTTTTAAATGTTTTTTTTTAAATAGAATTTTTCTTTAAGTACATAAGAAACAGTTTTTGCTAATCATGCACGAATTTAAACTGAATAGGATAAAAGTAAGTAATGAAAAAAGGAAAAGAAAAATATTAGAGAAACGAGAAATTCGAAAATATAATCCTTGACATTTCAACCAGGTATTGATACTAGAATCTTAATTTTTAAAAAAATACATTTTTAGATCAATTAATTATAAATTTATCACTGTAAACTAACTTGGCGTTATACAATTTTGGCAATTATTATTGCAGTAGAGCTTTCAAGTCCCGTTTGCATATAATTTCAATATATTAGTTTGGGGAAAAAGAAATCCATTATTTTTACGTGAACTTTATGTATCTTCTTTTGGATTCACTTTGTAAAAAGGTTTAAAACAGTTTTCATGTAGATTTTTAGGTCTTACGCGTTACGACTGCTGACATGCGGTTAACTTCGATCATTTTTGACATTTTATAGACATTTTCGACGATGCTGTATCCACATGCGAGGTGCATCTCTAACATAAAAAATACTCGAACGGAATCGACGAAACAAAAATTATACGTAACTGGTTGTTACAGTCTTATATAGGACGATAAGCACCTTTCACAATTTCAGCCACCCGGCTATCTTTTTCGCCGTTACAAGAGAAAAACGAAAATGTATCGAATTTTCTGTTTGTTGTCTTCCATTTTTAAAACCTTGTACTCGTAACTGAATTGATCAAACAAAAAACCGCAAGAGGATATTTTAGTGTCAAATATCACCTTTCCAACGAGCATAAATCTGAAATTGTTTGATAGATACCTCATGAGATAGCGATCACTACAGACGTCTACCGAAAAAATAATGGATTACTTTTCCCCCAACCTAATATTTTGTATTCACATTTATATGTTGCTTAGCATACTCCTATTAATAATTACCGATCTAGTGACGAAATGGTTAGCACTGGGATTTTAGTTTAAGGGTTAGTAGGTTCGATACCTATCTCGTACATGGATGCTTGTAATGGTTTGAAAACCACTGAAAATTATTGATCCCCCAAGGAATTAACCCTGGAGAGCAAAAAGTGACCATAGAGAAATAAGCCCATTAAAACCTATTAATAACTTGTGATACTTCTGTAACGGGTTATATATTCAAGAGTTGAAGTTATATAATATTTATTACTGGTTGATCCGATTATATTATTTAAAATGGTTTGAATAGCATAAGGACTGAAATGAGTTGTAAGGTTTCCTAGAATACACAGTATTTTAATACTTTTCAAAAAAGGTATTTCTTATATGTAATTGGCAATCTTAACATTTTTACAAAAGAAGGAACTCTGAAGACTCCCAAAACCTTAACAGATAGACATGCAGAATACAAAAATGCTATATACATTACATTTTTCAACAAAAGCTGGGATTGAATCTCTAGCCTTGCACTCTGAAGACTAATATAACATCGTGTAGTAATCAAGCTAAATGTCTTGAAGTTGCTGTGTAAGATGTTCTAACATCAACTAAATAAATTCGCTTATAGTAGGACTTTTCACGGATATTAGGTGGTATTCAAGCGTTACAAGGAAGGAAACCTGAAAAATTCCAAGAGCCATGTCAAATGTTCTTCAAAATGCAGAAGTGAAACATTCATTCCCTGTTGTTAAACGAGAATCGAACTCGCGACTTTTCACTTTAAAGAGCGTCCAGCACTCCAGTATTCGATGGATTCGTGTATTGAGTCTTGTTACCTTCCGAACAAAAGAAAAATTATTCCAATCATTATCATGCTATCCTTGACATTGAAAAAAAAAATGTATATTTGCATTGTTTTCGAGCAAATTTTAATTATGTAGGCTGTGGTGGCCGGGCTGGTTAGGGCATTATCTCTCATTATCGGAAGGTAGTAAGTTCGAATCTCGGCCCAGCTAAAAATCAGTCATGTTATTAGTTAATGGTGGATAGAGTATGTTAAATATATTGTGGTCGTAATATTCTCCATGTAAAGTAATACTTCTGGGGTGGTCAGTACAAAATTGAGAGTCTTCAGCTTGATTCCTACTTTTGAATTACGAAGACCTTTCTTCGGAGATACGATGGCACACATACTGTGTGCCGCATTATATAAGGTGCTATCACTTCTGCTCCTTGCAGAATGCTGTGAAAGGATTAAATCCACATATATCTGACTATTATATAACACATTAATTATACCAAAAATATGACATTAATCATAGAAAAATGCTTTAGAGTAATTGGTATAAGTGAGTTAAATCCTTAAAAGCACATATAAATTAAGTTTTTAAATTTTACTTTTTTTTTAAAATGGAGAATGTTTTACGAATTAAAGGGAGTAAAACAAACATGTGTAAAATATATTTAGGATATAACATTCCTTATTCGAAATTCTTGATTAATATTTGCGCAGCTCACATCTCGTAAAATAATAAAATCCCTAATAAAAACAATCATTGCCTGGGAAAAAGTTATAAGCCATAAGTCCATTCGAGTAAAAAGAGACAAAATGCTGATTCAACCAACGTCAGTGATTTCTTTTCTTTATTTCTTCATAATAAGTATTCAATATAATGTGACTGACTGAATACTTAAACTATTTTGAGGTAAAAATGTGGACACAGTCAAGTATTAATATTAAAAACGGTAATATTAACATTTGATAAATGTACAGAAATAAATTAAATTTTATCTAACTTTTTTGTGATTTATTCATTTTAAAATCTCAAACAGTCTTTTAATGAGAAAGTGTCGATACGAATTTTTCATACAACTCTAAAATTCTAATGCTTCTTTAATTAGAACAAGATTAATCCTTCCTTTAATGACATAGTTAACAAAATATTTTTTATTTGCTAAGCTCTCCTTGGATGTAACATTTAATCGTGTGGATTTAGAATTTGATAAATGTTGAGTTACTATAAATAGTATTTTTATAATTTGATACAAATTATAACCAAAAGATTCGAATAAAAAGTACTGGGAAATATATATTTTGTAATATAGAGAACTTGATAAATCAAAAGCTTAGATGAATAAAACTGTTTAAACTGATCTAAATAAAGTACATAAAAATTTTTTAACTGACTATAAAATGTATAAACTAGCATATATCATTTCAACTTACTAATTAATAATGTATACACCATTATTAATTAATATAGAATATTTAGAATATATAATTACTAATTAATGAAGGTTTTGTAAATTATAGTTGATTCTTGTTAAAATAATAAATAAAAATTTTAAAAAAATTGTCTTATTTTTAAATATTTGTTTTAAATGTGAAAACTTAATAATACTAAATAATCTTAATACTATATAATCTTTAAATCATGCTAAAACTTAAAACCAAGTATTGTAAAAAAAATAAAAAATAAAAAAAATTATAAATTTTTGTATCTTTTATGTAAGGAGGATATAAAGAAAATTATTAAACTATTATTTAAGATAAAAGTTTAAGATTTCGTAAAGCTTTTTAATAGAACTATAGCTTTTTGAATGAATATCAAAACTTATTAATATCATAATCAAATTAAGTTTCCTAATTAAAAACAGAATTGAATTCAGAATTATTAAATTGTCGCTTTAGAACATTTCCTTAAATTGGTAATTCTAAAACGCAATACGTGCTTAAAGTCCAAAATAAAATGTTATTCGTTTAAAACATGTACTTAATTCCCGATACAAAATAATATACTCATATACTATAAGTAAAGGACATATGAAAGTAACTTAATAGTTAAGGAAATTCAAGATTTCTATAAGCAGTTTTCTTAAAAAATTAGATGTCAAAATCAATTAAAAAACTTTTTTGTAGAAATTTTTAGTTATCGTTGAAAAAAGCAGAAGATAAACTCGGATATTCTAAGTTATTATGACAAAAAATAAAATCATTATGTGTAATCTTAGTATTTTCCATATGAATCAACTCTTTTTAATTCCTATTTTAAATTCGAGAATTTTTTGAATAATAACATAGTTTAAAAATTGTTTTGATAAAAATTGCATCTAGTATTTAAATATCGTAAAGTAAAAGATCTTATATATAAATGCAATTATCAAATTAAACTTTTATAATAATATCAACTTATAATTGAACTTATATAGTTATGATATATGTTTCAGAAAAAAAAAATGATATGAAATCCCAATTATAAAGTTCAACCAAAAAATTTAAATTAAAAACAAAACCAAAAAATATGCATAAAAAATCAAATTTAAATTTAAATAAAATTTGTAAAAATATCTGTTATTTTTCTAGATAAATAGAAGGCTTTTATACATAAGTATAATCCTCTGTATGTATTTCTGCTCATATACAGAGATATGAATACTATAAATCTATACGTACACAGAAAAATTTTGTTTAGGAAGGTAAGAATATGTAGACAAAATTTTAGACACGGAATATATTTTTTTAAAACTTTTTCTCCCTTTTCCTTTTTTATTTGTCTTTTCCCTAGAATTTCTTTAATAATATTAAAAAGAAGACTAACTTGATTCTTTAAATAAAATAAAATTAATTTGACGCTACAAAATTTGTCAAAATGAAGAATTATCTTAAATAGTCAACTTTATTTAGTGTCTAATATGAAATTTTTGTAAAGAAAGTTATTGCTCATTATTTGAATTTACATCATCATTTATTAGTTAACTGAAAACAATGAAAAATTAAATATAAAGGAAATTTTGTATTTTTAAAAAAGCAAGCTAAGGCTTAATTTTTACTTAATTAAGTGTTACTTAAAAATTAAGTATTAATATTATTTAATTTTATTAAGTATTACTAATACTATGTAATTAATTTTATTAAGTATTACTTTATTTAATTTTATTATTTTATTATATTAATTATTTATTATTTAATTTTATTAAGTATTATTATTCGTTTGAAATTAATACTTAAATATTGAAATAATTTGAATATTATTCAAACGAATAATAATACTTGATAAAATTAAGTATTACTTAATATTATTACTTAATATTATTAAGTAATACTTAATATTATTAAGTATTTATATACTTAATAATATTAAGTATATAATATTATTAAGTAATAATTAAGTATTACTTAATAATATTATATACTTAATATTATTAAGTATTTATATAATAAAGAACAATATAATGAATTATATAATAAAGAATTATATAATAATGAATAATATTAATACTTAATATTATTCAGTAATACTTAATTATTACTTAATAATATTATTAATATATATAATTATTAACTACTTAATATACATAATTATAACTTAATTATTACTTAATAATATTATTAATATTATATACTTAATATTATTAAGTATTACTTTATTTTATTAAATATTACTAACAGTATACATAATTAAGTAATTTTATTTAATATTACTTAATAAAACGTATACTTAATAAAATTAATAAAAATAAGTATCCTTAATAAAATTAAGTATTATTTAATAGTTAATTTTTTAAGTAAGAAATATTACTTAATACTGCTTAGTAATTAATTTTATTAATAAATTTATAATTTATTTTTTATAATTTTGAATTAATTATTAAGTATTACAATTATAAAATTCATAATTTCATAATAGTTATACTTAATAATTAATTTTATTAAGTAATACTAACAAAAAAACATTATTTTATTGGAATCATGTTTACAAAATAGATTTTGAATCATTTTTAGTTTAAAAAATAATTTTCAAATGAATATGAATTATTGTAATATATTGAATTCTAACACTAATTATTATAAACTATATTATCATATTATTACATATTAACATAATATAATTGTTAAGAATCAATAGGAATACTGATTCTTACTTATCTATTATTAGAAATGCTAAAATATCCTTTGATAGGTAAAAAAATAATTTGAAAAGTTTGTTTTCTTAATTACTATATTAATTTCCTTTGATCATAAAAAACTTCTCAATCATGTTATTAGAGATGAAAGAACTAAAGAATAATTATGACAATTCTAAAGAATACATTTTAGATTTTTGTGATGGGAACAGCAATTGTTATTGAAGTGGAAACAGAAAAAGACAAAACTTAGCAGGCGGAAAAAAATTCTCGAAATGGTGTTCACCTCGAATGGCTCAAAAATAAATCGATATTTTCTGGGTTCGATTTGATGATGTTTTTTTAAGACTTAAAAAAAAATTTCCGATGTATTGTCTACTTAAAATTGCCTAAAAAAACGAAAAAAGTATTTTACTTCAGATTTTCTTGACTTGAAAAGTTTTAAGAATACTTTATACTTTTTTATTATAACTAAATTAAATTAAATTTCATTTCAGTAACCATTAAAATTAATTTTTAATGTTTTCCTGGTGATAAAAAGTGTAAAATAAAATTTATTGTATATTCTTAGAATGTTTTGCCTAAGTTTTTTTTTTAAAATATTATATATATTTTTTAAAGTGGTTTATTAATGGCTCATTTTGACAGAACTTAAATAATGTTAAAGCAGATTTGTATTTTTAATTGTAAACTAATTGCATTAAAATAATAGTAAAAGTGTCTTCCACATTTCATTATTTATTTTATTTTATCACCACTTTTTTTTTTTGAATTTCAGAGACTACGTCTAAAGCCTTCTGGAACGATCAAAGTTTGGGTGAATCATATTATGAGTAAGTGAAAGCCAAGAAAAAACGCACTATTTTTCGGTATACATTCATTACAGATAATAAAACAATAAATATTTTACATTGACCGCGAGAGATTTCAACTACTCCTGGTTATCAAAACAAACTAAAGTAAATTACCGACTTTTTATAGTAACGTTATCTGTTTACGTTATGAAGCAGTCGAATTTGACTAGATTAAAAATTCTTGGTGAATTTAGACTGGTGGCTTTAATTTCCTGCTTCTTACAATCGATATGTATCCCATCTTATTTCTTTTAGGAATACATGTACATAAATAACTTAAATAAAATACATTTTCTAAAAATAGTGACATATGCACAAAAACTTTAAATCAACAATATTCTTCATATAGAAGTAAATTTTACTTGAAGTTGTTTCCAAATAATTGTTTGCGCACAAAATTCACTACTTTTGAAGTATGTAATGTGCGTTAAAAACACAAGGAATTTATATTAAAATGAGTTCATAATAGATTCTTATGATTTAATTTAGTTTCACCATTCGCATACCTTTGAATCTAGCATTACATTCTAACAGCAGAAATTATTTCTATCTGTGGCATACAATATGATTTTCTCAACTTATGATTTTTAAATATATTTTAAAGGTGTATAAAAAAATCAGAAATGTACATGCCCAAGAGAAGTTTATGCTTCTAATAAGTACTATTGGTATACTTATCCAATTATTGGTTTGGTGTTGTGCAATTAATATTTATATTAAGCATTTATTGTGAAAATTAGTAAGCATTTATTATAAAAATGTGAATGGGCATTCACATTTTTATAATAAGTCTGGTTGGTTAGGACATCTTCTTCGTTACCGTAATGTGGTGAATTAGAATCCCGGCTTATCTGAAGATCCGTCGTGTTCATTAATGGCGACTGGGGTACGTAAAAAATGTCGTGGTCGCAATGGTCTCCATGTTCCCATTCCAAATTAATTCCACTGGTGGCGTTAGGAGTATGGCCTTGGGTCTTCTCAGGCATCCTATCTCTAAATTGGAGGACTTAGATAGTGCTGCCATCTATGAGTCAAAAGTCGTACTTCTAACCTCGTTCAAAATCACCGTACTCTGTTCAAAATCAGAAAACGCTCTTTCTGATGGGTGAGCTTGGCTTTGGCAAGCGTCATATGTAACAACAACAAAAATATGGGTTTGCATTTTTAACACATTTAATATTGTGGGAAGATTTCCCAAATTTTAACACACCAATATTGACATGTCTCATCAATTGTTAATTTCTATAGGTTGATTATTCTTTAACGTCATTACATTTGTTGTCATTTAACAATTAGATATTGCTCATTTAGGAGAATATTATTTCAATTCAGATTTGATGGTATTTGATACCATTTTTTGAAAATAAATTAATACATTTTTTGGCGAGGTAATTCTATTTGACATGAATTCATTTTTATATGTAATTATTGTTGTTTTGAAAGAACATTAAAAATTTCTAAATTCTACATTTTGCAACATAGGTATTTTAAGCCATAGTGCAAAAAAATTGTCAAATTATGGATTTAAATCTATGTAAGAAGTTGGGAGTTAGGGGTATACTCATTTCAAACAAATGTACATGAGTTTTCTACGGATAGCTTTAAATTTATTAAAATTATTTATAATACACACGTGTTTCTAAATTTAAAAATATTTGAAATTCATTATGTATAACCGGAATTTTTTTTTTTAAAGTAACTAACACTTCCCATTTCCTTATATACTAATTTGCTTTCATTAAAAGTTGGAAATTTGAAAATCTTTTAGAATTTATGAATAGTTATTTCTGTTCTACAAGAAACAGAGCTTTTCATTCTTTGAAATTTATAATAGTTTATAAATTTTTCTGATATTTCATAGTTAATTTTTGATGAAATAGTTAATTATTTAAGCTAGGATTTTAATATTTCGTAAATCTAGCCAACTAGTGGGAGAAAATGTAATTACAGTTGACATCATTTTTGGATGAAATTTAATGCAATACATACAAGTCAGAATTAAGAAATATGTTTAAAAAATAAAAAGCAAATAAAATTGGCTAAAATATTTTTATTTATTATAAATTACAATCTATCGACAATCTTTTTGATTCAAATAAAAAAGGGAAACGGTGAAGAATAACTAAAATTTTAGGTTGACATTATTTTATGGATTTAAAACATAATAAAAAAGGGATTTACTGATATCCAATAAAGATTATCATCAAAATTATAATCTGATATTTCGAATGAATGCAACGAATTTTTATCGAACATAATCCATTAGTGAAAACATTTATTTAATTTATAAGGACTAATTATCATATATTAATATTAATAATTACAATATTAATAAAATATAATACGTTAAATACACATTAAATCGCACATAAATTGGATTTCAAAATATTATTTCTGTATATTCCTGATTAAGTATTCCTTTAATATCCAAAAGGATGTGACAAATTTGTTACTAATCTATTCCTAATACTTTAAGTAATATTTATTTAAAGCTAGCTGAATGTATAGGAGTAATATTTAATTATGTTTCCATAAAATTTTGTATTTTATTTGTATTTATTTAAGTAAATAGTGTAATATGCTTGAAAAATATTGTCATTAAGTCATTAGAATATCATTAAGTGCATTTTAAAAATGCTATTACAATTAAAAGCTTACGGATTTATATTTTCTTCTATTCTAGGGAAATAATTCCAAGAATTTGAGAGATTAGAATCATTTTGTGTCTAGCGTTAAAAAACTTTGATGGAAGGTCATATTTCTCTTTTTCAGAAATCGCTTGTTTCTCATATTCTTTTTAGAAAGATTAAGTTAAATCCTTGGGGCTACTGCATTTTATGAAACACTGTAATACTGTCGACTTAAAACACTGTAAAATAGTTTCTCCTTTAAAGCACTGGCAATGAGGGAAAAATCACTCTCATTTAAGAAGTATATTTTCAAGAGTCATAAATATTTACATTGGATAAAATATACAGCGATTTATTTTTTAAACTGCTTTTCTTCGGTGAAACGAGTGAAAAGAGCTAACATTTTCATTCAAACTACTTTATCATGTGAAAGCTAATAAACTTAAAGATTAAGAAAAAAGGGGAAAAAAAGTAAATGTAAAAAAGAAAAAAGCCTTTATTCCATTATTTAGATGCATTAAAGTTACCTTTTAAGACAAATCTGAACCCATCGAATAGGAGTTTTGAAAAATAAGTAATCATAAGTGTATAGGGAAACTTCATTAAACATAATTTTTAAGTATTCTTTTTTAATTTTTCAAAAGTTATAATATAAACTTTGTATACTTTATAAAATATAAAATTACAATATGCATATATTCTATCATTAATGCTTAATGGCTTTTACCTTATATATATATATATATATATATATATATATATATATATATGAACAAATAAAGAAAAAAGTAAATCCCAAAAACATGTTTTGGATTATTTAAAAAGACTTATAAGTGTTGGGCTATCAGAAATTACAAAACTCTTTGGAATCGGCTATGTAGTATCATATATATATAATTCAAATGTAATATTACTTAATTTTTTCTTGCAATATTAAATATTAAATAAGTTATTTATAAAATATTAAGGATCCCTACCATAAATATACTAATCAAATTTCGGCTATATGTCCATATTTCAAAATATTTAAAATTCTTAGAAAAACAATATTTCGTAAAAAATACTAAATAATGTTTCTGCTATTTTAATCTTATTCTAATTTAAATTAATAAGCAAATTTTGTAATTGCTACTCGCTATTAATATTATACTCATTAATTTTAATTCATTTTTATATTTATGTTTTTATGATTTACTATTAAAGTAATGACACAATTTTCTCATATCGTGGGATAATTTTTATTTGTTTAATGATTGTTTTCACAGCCAAATTTGTCAGAAATATAAAAAAAGTAGAAGATTAATTTTTAAAACAATTTTTAAAAATTAATCTTTATAATTAG
>JAPDSC010010887.1:0-17456 GCA_026290005.1 Latrodectus geometricus | reverse complement strand
AATTTGAAATTCTTGATGCACAATTATATACCGCCAGTCACCACAGATATAATTTCAATTTTCAGGTATTAAATATTTCAAAACATGTTAGAAAAGTTTTTCCTTTGAAAAAATATTTTCAGTGCAAATTTACAATAATTTTCTGCCAAACAGAATTTAAGAACTAACTTATTTAACACTAAATTATATAGATTTTTTATCAAACTTCTTTAACTTCATTTCGTGGAAATTTTTATTTGTATATTATGTTATTTGTACGAAATCTGTAATCTACTTTAATTCGACAATTATATTTATTTGATCAAGGTGACACACTACAATAAAACATATTAGTGTTTAGAAATAATAATATTGTTTCGTAATTTTAAAAAAAGGTATTTTAAAGTATGTAATTTTCTATTTTCATATTTAAAATAATAAGGGATACACAATTTGTAAATATCTTTTTTAAATCTTTCTTAGAATATTTAAAAAATATAAGAAAGTAATTATTAAATATATAGTTATATTTAATAAATTATTAGTTGATAAAACCTACTTCAAAAGTTGCTTCTCTTATTATATCCTCTTGACTCAACTGAAATTAAAATTATCGTTAATAATTAATAAAAATAAGTATGAATAGCTACTGAAATTACATTTAAAACTTCATGATAATATATTATGAATTACGGAAGGTATTTATTATAATTTATTTTTTATTTAAATAGAGTATTAATTTATTGTTAATACTCTCTTTTTTAAAATTGTTTTAAAAAAGTGTAGTTTTTTTAACAACATATTTAAATATACCATATCATTCTTTAAAACTATGAATGTGATTCAAGTGATACAGATGTTACGAAAACGCGAATTCAGTTATATTGAGAGTCTTTCTATCCAGTTTTCTAGACGCAACTCGGACAATTGCTCGGTATTCAGAAGCGAATTAATTGCCATAAATGAAGGATTAAAGATCATCCTTCATGGGACTAAATCTAGTGACATTTGGATCCTCACCGACAATCGAAGCTCTATTCAATATCTACAGGACTGGAGTGGAGTGTGCGACTTTGTGGGTATGCAGATAATCATCCATCTTAAAAATCTAGTCAAGGGTAGAGAAGTCCACTTTCAGTGGATTCCTTTGCATGTTAACATCCATGGCAACGAAGCTGCAGACACCTTGGCTAAAAGAGGATGTTCTGAGTTGCCCAATGGGGACTAGACACTAACTTACAAAGAACTTTTCACAATAAAGAAAAAAGAAGTGAGGCATGTCTGGCTCACCCCTCCCACCCATCCCTGGTTTAGCAGTAAGACCCCGGGGCGCGCGTTGTATTTCGAGGGTGACAGACATGATCATACAGCCATCTTGTGACTCAGAAGTGGGCATCTGAAATGCATGACGTTCGATTCTAGGCACAAAGTCTTCTCATTGTGCAATAAATTCAATCTGAGGCCGGCTTCCCCCGATCACATTCTGGATTGTTTGGGGTTCACTCTGGCGGATGTTCGCGCAAATCCACTACTGGTGCTCGACTTCACTAGGGTTCATGGTGTCATGGATTTGATCTTGCTGACGCTAGATCTCTGAGGGATTGGATACAACAACAACAACAAATATACCATATCATTCTTTAAAGCTATGAATGTGATACAAGTGATACAGATGTGATAGATATGTTATGAAAACGCCAACTCAGTTATATTGTGTATACCCCACTTGTGGCCATGGTGGCTTGGTCGGGAATACTGTCATTCTCGTTACCGGAAAGAAGTGGATTTTATACTTAAGCCAGCTAAAAATTCCTCATGTCTCTTAATGCTGCCTGTGCTATGAAATATAAGTCATAATCACCATGTCCTCCATTTGAAATGATAGCTCTGGTAATTGTATATCAAATCTAGTGATCTGCTTTGTCTCTAAATTACAAAGACCTATTCACTTTCCGGGTTATCATGGCACACTTATTGAATGTTGTATAAATTAAGCTCAATTGTGACCTTTGTAGCACCAAAAGTAAAATAATTGACCATTAGAACATCTAATAACTAATTTTCTCGAAAATGTCATGATCAGTATGTCTAACTGAAATAATCCAACAGAAACAAGATAAACGTAGTTGAATATTCAAATTCATGCTAATTCTTTCTTCTCTGACATTGTATAACAACTATATATTTTTAGATGTATCAAACTTGATAGAATTTGTTCAAAATATGTTTTAATTTAAACCTTCAAATATGATGTTCTAAAATTTTTTTTTTATTTTTTAAAAAATTTATAAATTTATAATGCTTGAAGTACAACAGTATACTTTAAATATGAAAGGGAAATCGACAGTGATACACTAATGATACTTAACTTTCAAGTAAAAACTGTCCCTTTTTTGAATTATGGAATTAATTTAAAATATTATAACACTAAGGCAATTACTCAAAGTAACAAGACAAAGTTATTTTATTTTATATTGAAATTTGAGTATGAAACCATTGTGTGTGGTAGTAACGGAATCAAATTGACTCCACCAAAGGTGTGGATGTTCGCAATGATTCAAAATTTCTTTTAAAATGAAGGATTGGTCAAATTAGCCATGGAAAATTAATAGCAGAATGACAACAAAACCAAGCTTTTCAGTTGTTAGTTGAAAATTTTCATAAGACTATACACATCAATCAAAATATCATAACACAATGTAAAAATAAACATTTATAATTTAAATATTGTGTTGTAATGTACAAAATAATGATTATATTCCTGAGTATTTCCATAAAATATACTATATTTAATTATAAATTTTTTAAAAAAAAATTATTTCAAAAAATTCATATTTTCCAAAATTATAAATTTCTTAGAAAATATTTTACATATTGTTTAAAAATAAAGAATTTAAGACAAAGTTATTTAATTACCTTTTTCGGTTCCATTGCACTTACACATTCAAATATCTGTTGAAAAATAATCTCATAATTATATTTTGCAATTTCATAATTATTTAAAAAAAATTTTTAATGAAAATAATAGCTTCATAATTATTTTTGCATAACATATTTCGTAATATATAATTCGTAATATAATCGAAATTAATATACATATAATACGTATCTGTAAAATTTAAAAAAAAAATCTGAATATAAATAATTTCATGAAAAACTTGTTTTCGTAAGCAAAATATCTTCAATTTCTGCAAATTGCACAATTAATTTTAAATTAAAAATATCAAAATAGAAAAATTATTGCTAAACTTTATTATGTTTATTACATTTTTTATAATGTTACTCTAAAAATAAAGACAGTGATTTTCTAGTTTTACGATATTTTATTTGTCAACCGTTTTTATTATAATATTAAATAATATATAAATTATATAAACACATATATTTATCCAAAAAACATAAAATTTCTCCAATTAAAATGTGTCTGTAATTCACAAGAAAGATATCATAATAATATATTATTCATATGCAATACAGGATCTTAAATATTTAAATTTTGTTTTAACTGAATTATAGAATTTAAAATGCAGTTTTAAGGTATTTTTCAAGTTACATAATCTAATGTAATAATTTTCAAAAAATGGTATTACAATTTATATATACAAACTTTTTAAGAACATATAATCAAAAGAAGTAATTGATTATATTGGTATATCTTTAAATAAGAGAATTTTTTTTAAAAATGTTTAATTGGTGAAAATGTACTTTAGGTCCCCTACTAGGCGCGTTTTCAAAATCGCCGATGCTATGGCGAAACCTCTACCGCTATTTCAAAGTGAAACTTAATTAGCGACCAATGAAAAGGCTAAAACAAAAGAGTAATTAATGAGCATGCGCGAAAAAGCGCTTCAAATTCACGAGTTGGCGAAGTAGGGGACATAAAGCACAATTTAACCGTTTAATTACCTCAGAAGGGACTTCCTCATTAGGATATAGTACTTGATTATTTTCACATCTTTCTTGTCGATCTTCCAGGCTTCCATATTTTTCTGAACATTTATAAAATGCTTCCTTTTCCTGTATTAAAAATTATACTTCTGACTTTAAAAACAGTTAAGAAACATTTCATTTTAATTTTTTACTGTGCCATAGAAAATAATTTATTTTGTAAAATTAAATGAATACATTAATCTTTTTTGCACTGAGATTAACTGTAAATAATCTCAAAAATTCGCATTCAGAAATGAAATTTACACATAACAATAAATAAATAAGAATTATCATTCATATTATGGAACCTAAACAGTTTTATCTAAATGTTCATAAAATAAACATAGTGGACAGTACATTTAAGCTACAAATGTAATCATAAACCTCTTAATAAAGTAATTTATAGTTTATTATTAGTTATTACTCTTAATAAAGTTTTTATTAAAGTCTTAATAAAGTAATTTATGTGGTCGAATCGTCTATCGATAGAATATGGCTCGTTTTCCTATATTACAGTTGCTGTTACATTTTTATGCAGCACAGAAAAAAATTAACTTTTTGTTGATCAAATGTAAATAAAATTGAGCACACTGCTAAATAAACTTCAAAATGCAGATAACAAATTCGGCTTGAAGGGTTATTACTATTCCCTTTATATGTATGTGATATATGAATCGTTTCATACATTGATAACTAGTTTTAGGTACTATGTACAATGCCTAGGTATTCTATAGAATGCTGGATTTCAAATATCGCCGGTAACACACATCAGAGAATATGTTTTTGTACTAGCAAGTAAAGCTCGTGAATTTTGTCGGAAATGTATTTCTTTGTTTTGTAGAAAATTTTAAATTATATTTGCTAAGCAAATTATAGTTATTATATTATTAAAAAACTATATTTATAAATAATTTTTATTTTCATCAGCGTTTCAATATATTGACTGTTTAACGACACATATTGAAAATTGAATTGTAATGGGGAAAAATAAAACTTTTTACAAAATTGTAAAAGATAGTAACAATAATTACTTTAATTTTTAAAAATTACTCTACTTTGAAAAAAAGAACCTATGCCAATTACAATTTTTCTCTATATTTTTAGTCACACAGAAAAGTTTAAGAGATTGGGAGAGCCTTGTGTTTCTTTTTAAATTGTCATTTCTGCTATGGGAACGATCAAAGTTCAAGAATGATGTACATCATAGAATAAGCACAAGTTTAAAGTTTTTCATAACTTCAAATTAATATTAATCATGGTTTGAATTAATAGCAATATGTGTCAGTAAAATTACTAAACGAAACACAACTTAAGTTTTAAGTCTCAGACAGAGATAAACGTTCTAATAAATATTTCATTCTAATCATCCAACCATTCTCAATCACCCTAGACAAAAATTCTACAGACACAAAGAATAGGGATTTTATTTAAGTGGATATTTATTCAGATCTTTATTTATTATCTAAAAATTGCGATGACTACTTTGACCTGGTTAGGTAAAGCGTCATTCTTGCTATCAGAAGGTAGCAAGTTCCATATTTGACCCAGCAGACGATACTAGAATGTTCAGTGATGACTAGAATGGTATTGTTCAGTGATGACTAGAATGGTATGTAAAAGAAGCAGTAATCGCAATGTTTCGAAATGATCAGCCTGATATGAGGGACTTTTGGGTAATCTTTGCTTCTAAATTACAAAAACCACACATTTTGGCCTATGATGGCATAAGAACTGGTGGCCACTTTGTGCAAGACAATGTGGCACAAGTTTACATCAATTCCGCCTCTCTTCGTGCCACATTTTGGAACCATCCTAATATCTGGATATCACATAAATAGTGGATACTATATAAAATATTAAATAGTGTTTTAATACTTGCAAGAAACACAAATACATACATTTCAAGAACCGTTCTTTAAAAACCGGAGACAAAATCATAAAGAATCAAGTATTATATTTACAGCAGAAAAGAAATCATTGTTTTTCAAATTATCCTCATTCAGATATATGTTGTCAAAAAATTTTCAAAACTGAAACACAATAATTCCAATTCATAACAATTTTAGAGGGTTAGTATATCGATACATTACATCTTCCAAGGCTATAATTTTTCCAGCAGATTTTGTTTTTTCGAATTTTTTCATAGAGAATCAGTGTATTTCCACCTACGAAAATGTGTTGGAAAAAATTCAAAATGACACATCTTTTGTTATTCCAGTCTTTAGGAAATTCGAAGGATTTTGAAGCATTTGTTAACACTCACTACATTAAGGAATTATTGTTAACATTTTTTCTTTAATAAGATAGTGAGATATTCATTTGAATTAAACATGGGAAAGACATAAACTTTGCGTAGAAAGCGAAATATTGGCGTTTTCGAAAATTTTAATTGGTTTTTAAATTATGACATCTCTCGACTTTTTTTCTAAGATTCCCATAACAGTATTTACATTTTGATCATTCATAACACTTTCTGGTTAGCCAAACTAGAGAAACCACTTCTGCAAACAAACGTCAATTTTTAAGAACTCAATGGCTTTCAAAAATTATACAACTTAATATTGTCCTTGAAAACTTCTTTCTATTATTTAACAGCTTCTGGAGCTGCTTTGCTTAAACGATAGCAAACTTTGCGGTACAACTCATGTTTAACTTTGTAAAACTCACAAACAAAAATTGTTACTAAAATAATGGTTATATTATAAAAAATTGTTAGACAAATAAAAATAGTTACTTAAATAAAAACGAAACTGCGAAAATAAAATCGTCTGTTTCATTAAGAGCATTTATAACTGTTTTTTGTTGACATTTAAAAAATATATATTTTTACTTTTAATTTCATAATGTTGCCACTTCTTAAAAACTAATTCTTGTCATTTATGGAATATTTTTTATAACATAAATCTGTTTAATTTAAAATCTGCATATAAAAATTACAACTACATGAGACATTGAATGAATTAAAAATTTACATAATATTAAGGAATTCAAATTATCTTTATCTGAATATTGTAATGCAGTCATAAAATGTTGATTATTTAGATTATGAACAAATATGCCATATGCTGATGACCTTAAAAGAATATATCTTGTATATATTTCCTGCAATCACTTTTAAATATTTATTCAAATTGATTTTAAAAGATTTTAATTGAAGACTAATTGTATAAATCACATTATACATTTAATCTACGTTGCTGGTATTTTAATATTTTTGTGAATAATATATAAAGTTATTTATATTGTAATTATTCAATACTTACCCATTGTGGCATTGTGGACTCACATGCCGTAAATATTTCACAATAACTTGTTTTTTTACCTGAAATTAAGTAGATTAAATATAAGTAACCGAAATATGATCTGGGTTTTAAATATTGCATATAACTATATATACGTAAACACTGTTTCATGAAAATATATTTAATACTTACTTATAAAGAATCAAAACTACTTAATTTTTATAATATTTTAATATAAATTTAAAAATAATTATAAATTATTAAATTAATAATATAAAAAAACTCATTGGTACGACAGGTCATATGAGGGCCAAAGTCTATAATGCCCATATTAGTTTTCTTGGCCAAGAACCTTGTGGTGCAAAGTATATGTCCTGGCTAGTTGGACAACCTAACGTGAAATGTCCAGTGTTTAGTTCTCAAACATGCTTAATACTCAATTTTATCGACCCACTGAAGGAATGAAAGGCTGGATCCACTTTGCTCAACCTGAAAACCGAATCCAGAACTTGCGGATTGGAATCACGAAGAGCTACCACTGGGCAAGAGGATTAAAATAATAATGTAATACATAGTAAGTTATAAATATACGGAACTGACATTAACTTAAAATATCAGATCTTAAGTATTAAAACTTCATGCTATTATAATTCTATCAAATGTGTCCCATAAAGAACACAACTTTTGAAATGTCTGCTTTTGTCTGCCAAACGTTACACAATTTTTTATCTATCGTGTTTATGCTTAATATTCACTGGGCGACAGACTGCTTTTTATCACCGCATAATTTTTAAGTTTATTGGAATGGGGGGCTTCACGAAGGAATAGTTCGTTATTATAGATGAAACTTATTATTGCTGTGATGAATGTTGTGCAGAAATAGTACAATCGGTTTATTTGGGGCACTATGTTACCCAAATATTTATTTCAAGAATAATCGCTGCCTAATATTTATCACATTTGTAAAAAGTTTTCATTATGACGACATGCTGTTTCGCCAAGAAGTTCTTTATTCCTAACAATGTGGAAAAAAATAAGGCTCATGATCTATTTGGAGAGCTTTTGATTGTTAACACTAAACTTAGTGTGTTCATTTCCCCATCAAATTATTAAACGAGAAACGGTATGCATTTTAAAATTTGAACGCCTTATGGACATTCTTAACAATCATCAGCAAAGTTGTATGTATAACTAATATTCTTCACTACAATACCATTAAGTATAAGTCAAATAGAAACGAATATAATTGAATGATTTTGAATGCTGGAAGCGTTAACAGATCTAACAATGAACTATGAAACTATATTGAAAATATATTTTAAAATTTGAGAGAAATTTACAAGGTAATTGTCATTTTGCAAAAAGATATAGCAATAAATATTTTTTATATACATAGTATCATATTAGAAGATTTCAATAATCTGTAGTATTGAAAAAGATTGAGAAAATTTATTGATTTAGATTTTGAAACGAACATAACGTTATATGGTCCAAAAATAAATAAATAAATAAAAATTAATTAAAATTATGACATTGAATGACGTAATCTTATTACAAAATATTTAAAATGTTGAGAATTATGGGTGCTGAAAATGAAAGGATTTATAAATTGCTTTGCTATTGGAGTGTTTATCTTATAGCATATCTGTGTCATTAATAGTCAAGAAATGTGCACATTTCTTGACTATTAATGACACATATAACAATATAATGATATAGTGATATAGGAATAATAATAATATATTGATATAGGAATAATATAATGATATTTAACTAAAGTACTACCCTATAAATATAGTCTATGTAGTGTTTTTCAGACTATAATGTGCATTTATGACTTGAATGATTTGTAAATATATGCAGAGTTACATTTTATATTAAATTTTTATTCTAAAACGTTCTAAGTTTTAATAAAAACCAACCATAATTTCAATTCTAACAAACAATATTGTTTTAGTTTTCAAGAATTTTTTTAAATAAATTAGTGCTTACATATTTTGAGCAATAAAAAAATTGGTGACTATAAAAAAGTGAGAAAAAATGATAATATTATCCAAGAATAATAAAAACATGTTTCAAAGCAGACACCCAATATCTAAATTTATTGAGGGATGAATTATAAACTTAGAAATCATGCTAAACATTAATGATAATGAATATAGAGAATTTGATAACAAAAAGGAATTGTTGAAATTTCTTTCTCGGTTACGTTTAACATATTTACTCCTTTTTTGTAATTAGTCACCATCTTGAGTCCTCCTTTCCGACTGATTTATTTATTAAGATTACTAAACATGCAATTCTTAAAGGTTATTGTTAAAATTGTTAAATATGCTTTCTCAGTGTGCTTTCTATATATTCTTATATATATTTATATCTAGAGAGAAATACGTCTATATTTACCTTATCAACAGTAATAAAAATAACGAAATGATATACAATTTTCTAATAAGCATTTACATACTTTTTCGGATAATATTTAACTATGTAAAAATAGCCAAAGTTTTTCGTGTATAGTGTCATAGTACCCTAATTTGATATTTAAAGTTATATTAGAAATTTCAATTTATTCTTGATTTAAATATTTCTCCAAAATTTACTTACTCTCGCTAACACAATTGACGATGTCTAGAAACTCATTTTTCGTTAGGTACAAAAGATGCGATGCTGATACGACATTTGCTAGAAGTACTGCACTGCACAAGAAAATAAACGCAAAATTCATATTTCACAGCAAAAGTTACGATTGATTCAAGTTTAGAAAAAATTTTCTGTACAAATGTGTGAAGTTCACGGCAGTTAAATGTTTTATCTTTGAACGTAAAAAATTATTGGCAACGGCTGATTTGCTGATGTTACATTTGTAGACGCTTTATATGCTGTGTTACGTAAATTTTTAGTTTGATTGTTATTCCTAAAAAGTGATACAACAAAATAAATTTACTGTCATTATTCTTAATTGAACGCTTTATGTGAATATGTAATAAGATTTAGGCTTAAAATGCATTTATTTTAATCAAAGTATCTGACTGCAAGAACGGAATGAGATTCATATCAGGATGTTACGCTATCTAATTTAAAATGAAGGCTATGTTACAATTCAAAATTCTGATTGCAAGATTTATTTTTAATTTAAACAGAGAGATAGAGCAATTATATTCTGATTTGAATTTATAAAATTACTTATGCCTCATTGCATACCTTACTGGAATTCTGCTTGATCAAGATGTGATTGTTTCATTTTTTTTAATATTGCCATCTATGCGTATAACTGTTGACGATAGAAGAAAATAAATGCTGCATTGAATTTTCCATTATTTCTTCATTATCAATATATATAATAAAGAAATAATATTAAAGAATATACATAAGAGGGTGGAAGAAGTGTTCTGATTTTAATATTCAACAGCTTTGTTGTTCTTTTGTTGTTGTCGTGTCCAAGTGAGTAAGATTATATAGAGTCAAAAGGCATTGACAACATCGGCCGCCAATTCTGGATCGTGGCGACTATGAAGAAAGTTCTGTGGTGGTTCTTCAGGTCGAGGAAGAGAGGCAATATTGTCTTGACTGACGAATATGTGAACAGCTTTGTAATATGACGAATATGTGAACAGCTTTGTAAAAAGGAATAGTTAAGTTTTCTACATTCCATTCCAATTGTTTCTTTATAGATGAACCCTCTTGACGCAGAACAAATCAGCGTTATTAACTAAACAATGTAAATAATAAGCCTAATTTTTCCAAATCGCTGCTTCTCCACGAAATATAGATACATGCTTTCCACTGGATGACACTTCCAACTAGTACATATTGTTTGTACGTATATATATATATATATATATATATATATATATATATATATACATGATCTCAAAATTCCACCTACATCGTCTTATTATACTTATAAGATAGTCGTTGATAAGAAAAACATAGTTTGAATAAAATAAATTTTAGGAAAGAAAAGTTGAAAATATAACTGAAATACCAAGGCTCTTATAATTATTCATTCTTGAGTACCGTGGGTGTGGAGAGGGGGCAGCACAGGTGTAATTTCGATACCTGACAATTCGATACCGAGTATTCCAAAACTGTTAAAACTAAAGCTTAAGTCCGGGGCTTGCCTGCTCTGTTATGTATGTTTAATCATTCATTAAATATAATCCATATAATTACATATTTTCATTTGTTATGAAGATTGTAAAAATGAAAAAAATAATTAAATTCAATCAAAGTAAAAATATTTTAAATTTTACTAGCCATGAAAATACCAAAACAAAATGTACACCACTTGAAGGCTTCAAATTTTTGTTCTTTTCGATCCGAATTGAATTTTATTTGTAAGATTATTCATTAAATTCTATTTAGTTAATGATTATAATTTTCTTATTCTCAATGTAGAAAGGTTAAACACAAATTTCTTTATTTTAAAAATAAAATTACCAATCATTACTTTAATCTACTAGAATATTTGAATCTTGCCTAATCAATATTTTCCCCAAATTTCTCCTCACTTTTACTCAATTTTTTAAGGCTGCGTGGTGCATTTGATTTTGATTTCAATTGTTATTAAATAAACTTAACTGGATATTGCTCTTCCATTTTCAGCTTGTAAATATTTCGGTTTAGGAATAATCAGTTTCCCATTGTGAATCAATTCAGTTTGTGAATTATGAGTTAGGTGGATACTAAGAAGTTTACCGAGGGGTTTCTACCTTTGCAAAAAGTGGGATGATTTAAATCTTTGTTAACTACTTATTTACAGTATTGAATTGATATATTAAAGGATTATTAAATTTTTGGATCAATCGAATGAGTTAATTCCATCAATATTTAAATTAGTGATTATATTATTTATATAACTAGTGATTCAATGCATTCATTAATTATGTAATTCAAAGATTTTTTTGCACTAAAAGATTTTTTTTATCGAACTACATGAGTTTATTATTTATCATATACAATGAACCACAAAGACATTTTAAATGTTTGCTAATATTTTAATAGATATTTAAAAATCAATTTTACTTGGTTTCCACACTAACGTCTATATTTTAGCTTTTTCTTAAAGAACTATAGGAAATCCATCAATGTTTTAAATGAATCAAAGGAAAAATCATTCATGGTATGGTTTCATGATTTAGTGATTAATCCTTAAAATAATAAAGGTTTTAAGTTCGAAAAATATTTAAAGAATATTTTTGGCCTTTTGCATATTTTATGAAAAGAGTAAGCATATTCTTTGTTTCATTCACTATTTAGAAATTATTCTTACGTGGCATTTCATTCAGATTATTCATTATTGACATCGTCTAATACTTATATCTACTGAGATAGTTTTAATTGGATTAAAAAACTTTTTTTTATCTGTTTCATGAAAATACTTCATGTAATAAATATGTAATATTTATTATGTGTAACTTCATATTTGTTTTTTTTTAATTATAACCTGTTTTTACTTCAAAAAAGCAGAATCAGGAAATAAATTAACTTTTGTAAGAAACATTAAATTGGAAAGCATTATAACATTGAAATACGGAAGCAAAGATTAAAAAAAGATATTTCCTCGTTATGAAATCATAAAAATATGGTAGAGATAACTACTAGCTATGACTCACGTACCATTTATAATTTATCATGAGTCATGAGTAATAATAATCAAACTTATGATAATGGAGAAAACAGTTTAACAAATAAAAAAAAATTACACAATGAAGCAATTTAAATCATTGAAACAAAATAAGTATGATTATGTAAGCGTAAAATAAAATTTCAAAAATAAGAAGTTGATATATTTTTTTTGAAATTCTTTTATGTATGTAATCATGGCCTTCTTGGGAATTTCTTATTAAATTTAAACACATACAAATGTGATATAAACAGAAACATTGATTAATAACAATCACCAATTTAAAAACATGGAAACAGCAATTAAAAAAGTTAATTCCCGTTATAAAATCTTGAAAAATAGTGAAAATAACGTTAATTATCATGGCTCTGAAAATATTAGTAATATAATCGTGAACACCATAACACTTGTTCATCATGAGTCATGGATGATAAAGATTAAATTTATAACAAGGGAAGAAGTATTTTCACTATATGAGAAAGTATTTAATAAAGTGAAAATAATGATGAGTAAAACATGGTAATTTATAAAGCTTAAAAATAATTTTGAAAGAGGAAATTAATGCATTTTTAAAAATGATACAATTAGAATTTTTTTTATTAATTTCTGCATTTATTTGTAAATATTTTTTGCTATTATTTCATTTACCATAACTTTTAAAACTTTTCAATACTCCAATAATATACTGACGCAATAATTCAACATACGTTTTTGGTTCTAAACTATAATTTTTAGAATTCCTTAATTTCATTCTATTGCCAATAAAGAAGTGATTTTAAATGTAAAAATAAGATCTTGTATTTCGTTTGTGAATATTTTTAAGTATGTTTATATTATGGAAACATAATTATGTTTAGTTTATTGAGGAGATCTTTCGCTAACAAATACTAACGGTTTATAAAAAATTTTCATTTCGGAGAAAAACAATTTATATCTTTTACTATAAGAAACTGAATGCTTATTATTCAGCTTTAATGCTATTTCGTCAGTGTAAACTAAGCACTATAAAAAATTAACTTGATAAAATTATTAAATTGCAAAGAAACGGTACATCAACAAAAACGCCGCTGTTAGTTAAATTGAGAATGACATCGCCTTGTGCATCAATCCATAAAATTCTTGACCATTGTTTCAAGATATATGTTATATCAACAAAGAAAAACGAAATGAGAGCATTACTCTAATGTAAATTATGGATGAAAGAGGCTTAAAACATATTGACAAAAAAGTTCTTATGCATAGTATTCATGTCATCTTGCGAAGAATACCATAGCAACATAATCTTGATTGAAATAAGAAAAAATTAAAATTACTGATAGTAATAAAAACAATTACAGCCACCTGTACATCATGTACTGATTTTTACCATACTATCTGAAAATATTTTGCTAATCCTGATCCAAATTGTTGTCTAAATGACCCGAGCGTGTCAGATCATCACATACATTCTCTTGTTGTATCTTATCTGGAGATATAGTAGAAACTATTTCATCCATAGCATCTTTGGATCCAGGTATTACCAGCTATATTGTTATGGATATTCCCACCCATTTTTTTTTATCTATTTTTAAAAACAATAGAATATTTTACGTATACGTAAACATCACACTGAACGAAAAACTAGCATTGCTAAAATTTTAACTTTCAAATCCAAAAGAATTGGCTTTATATAAATTATTCTTAATCAGTATATAGTAGGGAGAAAAATATATATGCTTAATTAAAAATTTATGTGAAAATAATTTGAAAATTATTTTTAAAATAACTTATATTATTTTTATTCATTTTAGTGGTACGAACAACATCAGTTGATATCATCGATATTTTATTTAGTTACATTATGTGGTTGAATTGGACAAAATTTAAAAAGATATGAGTTATTGCAGAAAAATTTACATCGGAATGGTTACACTTTTACTTCCGGTCTGATAGCTTCAAGTTCGATTTATATTTCGGATCTGAATGTTTGTAGAAGTTCAGAATCTCTTCTAGATTGGAAGTTCTGGTCTAATTATATCTTCCATGCAAGCCATTGACCATTGAATGACAAAATAAATAAAAAAAATTGTGTTGTGGGATTCACAATTTCATTAGAGCATTAAAACTAGTATTATTTCTTTTTCATCAAATATTCATCCTCCTAATAAATTTTATTTCTAGATGTCACCTTTAACCTTATAAATTTTTATAAACATTTATTTCATTTTAATATCACATTTGAAAATTTAATTTTGCTTTACTCATCGTCATCAGTACACACGCAATGTACTATCAAAGCATATTCATGAAAATTCTTAAAATGAAGTAAATGTTTACCAGAAATGTTTGATAATGGGTATAATTCGAAAAATTGACTGTAATTTAAACAGTAATGGTTACTTTTAAAAGAATTGAAGTAATTGCAATCAATACTTTTAAAAATTATGAATCAGTTATTTTATATACAATTACCTACAGAATTTTCAATATTTCTATACACAATTTATATGTTAATTTATCAAATAAACTCCCTGTATGTGATTAGAAATATAAAATAATATAGTTAAGCATATGTATACGTGTGTGTAAGAGAAAATCATTTTAACACAGACCTGAGAGTAAGCAATTTTCCATTTAAGAACAGTAACTTGAATTTAATTTTATCATTTTTTAATTATTTATCTTAATATTTTGAATCCTGAGAGATAATTTGAATATCTTTTTTTGATCCTTTGATAATGTTAAAACTTTATATAAATTTATTTTGCAGAAGTTTAAATAAAATAAACTGAGATAAAAAGAATAAAAATAATCAGAAGCTTAAAACCAAGATAAAATATTTCACGCAGCCAATATTTTCTCAATTATTTTGACGTTAAATCAAAAAATTATAAAAGCTATACATCTTCAAAATAAAAAAATATTTTGACTAAAATACTGGGTTATTTTTCGAAATAAAACTAAAAAAAACTGGTTTTCCGAAGACTACTTTTTTTGACAGAATAATTTATTGCTGTGTAAATTTGTCCATCTTAAATTCGAATTATACAAGTTTTTTTACCTTGAAATAATTGAAATCTAAGCAATTTTACATTGACTAAATCAAATGCTTGAACACAATATCGCAACAAAATTTCATAATCTCTTGGGTCTAAAGCTTATGTGAGTCCTAAAATATATCTATTTAAATCACTATTTAAAATTTTAATCTTCTAAGATTTGCACCGTTTCATATTGAAATATTATATGTTGCAGCAATAAATGTCACTACAGTTTCATAATGTAGCTAGTGATAGCTAACACACATGAGGAAATAGCATACTATTAAACTAAAAAGGAATATACTTATTAAAAATATGATAAAACCTCATTCCGAGGAAAATAGAATCTGACTTGCTTTTTATACTGCTTTCTTGGGCAGCTTATGAAGGTGGAGCTTATGACGTCAGCAGCAAAATCTGCATACGCGCTTCGGAGCTGCTGAAACAATAGTATTATGAAAAATTATTCTGCAGTAAAATTTAAGATCTATTTTGCTTATAAAGATTGAAATCGAACTATTCAAGTTTTTTTATAAGAAGTTGAAGTAAGTTTCGTTTAATAATGATCAAATCATATAATAATTGAATGAACGTCAGTATGTTTCATTATATATTGAAAATTAGTGTTATGTAAAACTTGTTTTACTCTTGTTGATATTAAGAATAAGCATTTTTAATTCGAGTTATGTAAATTATGACACAAGTTTATCGGAATGTGTATTATTTTTTAATGTATATCAAAATGTTTAGTCATAATAATTGTCAAGGAATAATAATTGTAATACCAATGTGATTTACAACCAAGAACAAAAAGTGTTGAATCAATGAATACACTAATCTACAATCCAGACCGAATTGCGAAATGTGATGATATAGAGGAAATAATGCATCATTTAATAGCGGGATGGTCTTTCACGTAGATCAGTTACATTAACATTTCTAGAGAACATTTTAAAATTACCATAATTCTATAGAGAATTATCGATATGTCCACTTCTATCAAATTTAACTTTCGTAGGCAACATACAAGCATTGAATCCACGTGAAGTTGAATCCTTATTATATGGTAAACTTTCTTTGAAATTGAAAAATGATGAAAGTACATTCATTACTAAAATGCACGTTTTACTATAATTCATGATTAAGAGATGTGCTGATGAAAGTACTAAATTTTTTGCGTTCTTATTATAACGTGATTTTAAATATTGATCCCTTTTAATTTAGTTTTCACTAATTTTTGTTGAAAAATGTGAGGTAAGGTAAAAGTTATTTATTATTAAGCTTTATCAGCCTGTGATTTTTGATGTTTTTTAAAGTTTATTATTGGGTTAAGTATTATTTATTTTGTACTTCAATAAATGGTTTTCTTCTTCGTTTTCTTCCGATGTTCTCTAGACAAATAATTTACTTAATTAGATATAGAAAAGGGAGAGATTCAAAACTCTTTTACACTTGATACAACATTTAAATTAATAATTTTAAAAGTAAACTACTTTGGGATTTTAATTGATTTCTGTTATATGGAATGGACATCAATATTTCATGCGAATTTTGCCGCTTGCTTCATATTCAAAATATAATGTCTATTTATGCTATCTAATAATCATTAGATATTACCACAAATATCAGTTAACATGTCCATAAAGAAGGTTCATGAAT
>JAPDSC010010884.1:0-18028 GCA_026290005.1 Latrodectus geometricus | reverse complement strand
TAATCTCTTTTGTTATAATTCTAGAAATATTTAACTCTTATGCGTGAATAAATATTTTGTAACATTTTACATATTAACATCACTGTAACCAAGCTTTTATGTAATATATGAATGTACATGTTATGCAGAATTAAATAATCTTTTATTTAGAAACACTTTCTTTTGTTTTAAATCATACCACTAATGTATCAATAACCTTACTTTCAACTCATATTTTATATTATGAATACATAAGTTAAATTGTACATTTTATTTTGTAAATACATACGTTAATATGTCGTAGATTTTATTACGTGCCTAGCTGCATTATTGATGAAAGACTTTAGGCTAATTGAAATATTTTCTAACATATATAAACATATATACTAAACGACACATAGATGTGCCTCTCAACTAAGGTTGTCAAAGAAATGTCTTTCATTTTATTTTGAGAAAAACCATATTTAAAATATTATGCTCTATATTTCTTATATAAATAACACATTATAATCTGCTGCAAATAAATTCATTTTATAAACTACTTAATTGTTGTAAAATCGTTTCAAAATTAGCATCAGAAAATTATTTCACTGAAAGGTACGTATATTTTCATTTACTACAATTGCATGGTCCAAATAACGTCATTATTGACTTAGAGCTGGAGACTACGTTAAACACAATATTAATGAATATACATTAAGGCATTACTTATCAGACAAATATCATTCAATTAATTTAAAAATTATTCAAATTTTGCGAAATTGATGTAACCTTTAAAATACATTTATTATAATTACCCGATAAGGTTTATTAAATATGGTCCAAGACATATATTTGTTTTGTTGATGTCTATTATCTGAAATTAAATGTGGTTTATTTTATAAATATTTAAATTGATGTTAAGATTAAAAATCTATGCTATAAATTTTAGTTTTGAATAAAAATTTCATAATTATTTGAAACATGTTTACAAATTAAATTCTGGATATTAAAACTAATATTCTTAAGCGAATAGGAAAATTTGTAATTATGTCATGCTTATAATTATAAGTGGATTATAAGCTATATTCGAAATTTGAAATAAAATTCGTATTTCATTACTTGATTAACTCAAATAGTATATTTTATTTCTCAACAGCATTTCATGTAAACCAATTTAAATAACTGGGTGTAAGTCTTTGTGCTATGTTACACCATTTGTTTCAAAAACAATGTCCTAAATCCTTTCAGAAAACAGTTAATTTTTTAAGACTGACCATTTGTGAAATTGTCAGTGTCTTAGCTTTTGTAACCTGATTTTACTTTAGAAGTTTATTTTATTTTCCTTCATATCATGTTTTCCATATCGCACAATGATGAACTCAGTTGACACCCAACCTGTCTAGTGGTTAGTGTACCTGACTGCAGATGGGTGGGACCTGGGTTCGAATCCTGGCTCGGGCATGGATGTACTTTCTCTTTCTCTTTCTTGTCTTTGTCTTTGTGTGTGAATGGTTGCCTACCCTATAAACGGGTACCTATGGCATGTGTGTACTGAGGAAGTCGGACTCCACACCAAATATGGTTCAGTTGGAAAAGTGGAGCAGCGCACCGAATATTGCCAGCCTGGCTGGCACACGACAACAACAACAGTATGAACTCAGTTATAAAAGAAATGGCTTAGAAAATGATGACGGGTACCTGATTGACCTTAAAAATGTCCATTTTCTTTAGATTAAGGGAAATTTTTCTTATTTTCGTGATAAAGAATCTATGTAAATTACATGAATTTACATGCAATTGAAGATTTGTATGTGGGATATAAAATAGATAGTATGAAAATGATGCACTAATGATATACTGTGACTAATATGTCGTAGCTCAAATGTAAACAAAAGCTTCAAACAAATCATATAAATGGAGGTTTACCTTTTTCTGTCTTAAGCTGGAGTATTATGTATTAATTATGTCTGCATTTTTGCTTAAAAAACACATTTAAGTAAAAATGTTTTAACCTATTTATTTTTATATTCGACTACTTTATCACCACAAGATCTCAGCATCATATGCCAATTCGTTAAAATAAATAATTAAAATCCTTTAAATATTTAGAGGTAAACAATGATGTGTCATTTAAACTATTTATAAAAAAATAAGTTTAAACAAATTATTTACAAAAATCATTAGTTTTGCTTACATATTTTAATTGCAACAAATAATTAAGTTTCATGCTTGAAAAGTAATTACATATCTTTAAAGAATTTCATCATTAATATAAAAATAAAATGATTGTGGCTTTAAAAATAAATGGTTTAATATCATTTTAATGGTGAAAAAACCTACAATATAATGACTTTAGTTTTTTGAAACCTATTCTCTGATTGGATAAATACTATATTTAACTTATTGATTTTTTTTACTTTTTCAAATTTTTCCATAATATTGTGAATATTTGTAGCCATATGTATTGTAGAAACAAGCTTCTATTCTTATAATAAACACTTTCTCTTGATTTTTTACTCTTTTCTATCAATAAATGTTTTAAACTTGCTAAATTCAACTATTAAACAGTCATAAACTTTATTTTATTATAGTCACTTATTATTATAGATGTTGAAATGTATGTTTATTATTGTTTTACAATCCTTAATTTTTAAGAAGTGTTTCAGAAATGGATTTGAAGGGAAAGCATATATTTTTGTTTGGGAAAATATTCATATATGGAATTTAAACGTATTAATATTTTTATTTCAGTAAATTTTTCCCAGTTGCTGCCAAAATCTAAAAAAAATGTATCATAATGTTTGTAAATTTTTTCAAGTGACAAATGCAAACCCTTATTGTATTTTGATTAAGTTGAAAATAAAAACAATTGCTGTGATGTATTTTAAAAGTAGATAGTAATTGAATTCCAACATTTTTTAATGTGGGTTTCACTTTGCCAAGCATACCAAAATACTTTGCTTACAATTAATGAAAAGTCTAATAATAATGTATTTTACTTTAAAGTACCGTGTATTTTGTAAAAGACATAAACTTATTAAGCTGTATCTACATTTAAGCATTTATAATTGAAAATATTATTTATTAAACATTTAGTTATATATTTTTGTTAAGCTATGCTATTTATTTTTCTCGATTACACTATTATTAATTTATTTGTTTAGAAAATAACTAATTGCTTCTTTTTCTTTAAAAACTCATCATTTAATTTTTATTTAAATTCTTACTTTTTTTTATTATTTCGTTCAGTTATTCTTTATTATACCTTTGATTATTCTTTATTTATTAAATTAATTGTTTAAAATTATTTATTCACATACTTATCCTTTTAGCAAGATAGCGTAAAATTGCAAGTATCACAAAACAAAACGTATCGATGTTAGTCTGTACAACATACGTCTGCTTGAACCATCACAATGTTTCATAATATTTATTGTTTCCAATATATATTAATAATAATATTCTAATTACAATATTATTATTTTCTCCAAAATTTCTTATCTTATATTTAGAAATCTATATATATAAATTTCTAAACTAATATTTTATTGCTTTTCCACTTATTTTTAAGACAAAATTTAAAATATGTAAAGGCTAATATATTTTCTGCGTTTTAATTATAATAAGTTAATACTAATAATTATATATTAAATTAAATGGTTTTGATATTTAATCATAAATATATACTTAAACCAGCAGTGAAAGATAATATACGACGCAGCAAAGCCAAATTGTGTCTGTCCAAATAGAAGTTCCCTCGGTAACAACAATGGTACAAAAATTTTCGATTAAAACTACATTTTAACTATATAAAATTATTAATTTGAACCCATTAATTACTGGCCCTTTGATGTCTTTTTTTCATTATTGAAATCACTGCTTCTTTTTCCTTATGAATATAAAATTTCGTTATAGATATCTATATATAAAACAACTTAAAGAAAAAATCTAAATTATTATTAGATACAAAATGGTTGCCAGAACCATACTTTTATATGCAAGCAAACATTATTAAGCCAGGTATTGCTGAAAAAAGATAAATAAAAAGGCAATTGGCATATTCATATTATTAATGGAAAATTGTTTTGTATTCATTCTTTTAGAAAGGAATAGTTGGTAATTAAATGTATGAAAAATTTAATCGTATAAAAGAATTAAAGAAATAAAAAAAATTCTACACAATGCACCAATTTTTTTTAATTTTTCTTGAAAAGGGCATTCGTGGATTACTTTAGCATTTTGAATTTCTAAAATGCGATTTCCAAATAGCAATTTTTATATATTTCATATAGTATTTTCAATGTTTTTCCATTAAATTGGTATTAATAATATAATCACTTTCAATCTAACAGAAATGTCTCTAGAAAAAACTAATTCTATATATATTTTTTTGTTTTTTGGAAACATAAGCTGTGTTTTTCGATCATTATAATCCATAATCTTTCCTTCCTTTGGGATACATCTTTTTACATCCGTAACCTTAAGATCCTCTTTATCGCTGAATGTATAACTTGCAATTGATAAACGTATTTTCATTGAAATTACCTGAAATTGAAGAAGATGCATTTCATTGAATCTACACGACGTTACATTAGATTATCGACTTTTATTAATTTATCTTGCATCATCTAGTGACATAGGCTATTTGTATCATGTAGCCAAATTATTTAGTCAGTAGTTTTGTGGGAGATCAACAGTGACAGATATAATCAATCATTTTTGTTAGAATTTGTTATTTTAGTGTGCTTTTTTTTTCTTTGGTATATTACTGTTCTATTTTATGTATTATATCTTACAAATATAAGATAAATCTTATTCTTCTTATATAAGCTTGCATTTAATTTATGATAACAAATATAGTTTAATATATTAAATAAAAATGCTTTTAAAATTTAATTTAAAAAAAATAATTTAAATATAATTTATTTATTGATGAACAAAGTTCTGATTTTGAAAGTACTTTCACTACAAATACTGTCATTAAATAATAATATTATTCAGTGAAATTGCCGATAACAATGGCAAACGTATCATGGAAGAAGAATTGGTATATGAATTTATAGAATACATTCTCCTGCTATTATACGTTTGTCATGGAAGATCAGAAGATCGTATTATGCATTTCTTTAACAACTTCAACAGTAACACGCGTCATCCAGGTCACGGTCCAACACATGTGCATCCATATTCTTGAAACTTCTTTAAAAAATTACATTCACTCTTTAGGAACATGGATCTCGTTTTAGCTAATAATTTTGAGGATAAACTCTTACTGCTTCGGCAGCATTTTCTCCCCTCAGTAAAATAGCATTATTAATTTACCTAGTTCTTTTCCCCTGAAAGTGTCGTCTTCTTCGGAAGAAACGGGACTGATAAGCACGAACTTCCTATACTGCTTATTTCAAAAGCAAGAATATTCTGTGAATGGTGTTTCTACCAATCTCAGTAAAATATGCAAAGTGCATCAATATATATTCCCTTTTATTGTGATTGGCTTTTTACGATTCTCTTCTTAGCAAATTTTTTACAGCGATGATTTATGTCTAACATGTCTTGTCCAAACTCTATATAAGATTTAATTTGCTCTGATCAATTTTCTCATTAAAAAAGTTCGTGTCGCCTTTCAAAAGTTTTGTCAGTGTAACTGTAATTGTGAGAGTTTTATAGTCTTAAATCATCAAAATCTGTATTTCATGCATTGAAAAAAATATAGTTAAACTTTCATATTGATAAAAGAGAAAGATTATATAAATTTATTTGGAAAAAAAAACAATATATTTGTTTCAATATCTCTGGTAGGGAAAAATCTTTTTTTTATATTAAAATAAATCATTCATATATAATCTAGAATCCAAACTCTACATAAATTTTTGTTAATACAACAGAAATAAATTGTTTAGAAATGAATTTATAGTACTTATTTGCATATATATATATAAAAAATCACATAGTCATATTTTCAACTGAGTGTGAGTTACACGAAATACAAATAAATAATTCGAAAGGGAACCCAATTATTAATATAATGTTGTAGGTTAGTTAAAATTTATCTGCTTTAATTAATTAAAAATTAATTTTATGATTAAAAAATTATTTAAATAATTTATATTATTGTTGTTGCTATAATACCTATTAAAATTGACATCATAAAATTGATTATTGTTCACTATTATATACACATATACATAAATTATAATCATTTTAATTGATTTATTATTGAATTTATAAAATACTTTTAAAAGGAGTTCTGTTTATATAAAGAATGAAACATACAATATTAATATTAATGTAACATAAACTATCCTGCAGTGAATCACATGCATAAGTTTTTCATCAAATATTTATTGTAAAAGCTATAATTTCTAATCTGTAACAGACTGATCAAATTAAATTTTTCTAGAATTTTAATGCTTTCAAACACACTAATTGACTGCCTTTTCTATCATAATGTATTTATGTAAGTACATTTGTGACAATATATTTCTGTAATAAATGTAATGTCTCAATAAGTCTGATAAGTAAAAATTACATGTTATATTTAATCCAAAATAAATCATTTAAATATTATAATTTAGATTACATTTAAATACAAACATATTATATTTAGAAGAAAATGTGTTTTTTTAAGATTATATATCTTTCTATATATATACATATAACAATATAATTATTAATGTAATATATATATATATATATATATATATATATGGTGTGTGTAAATTAAATATAAGTAATTATTGTGCATTTTTACTTAAAGCAAATATAATTAGGAATTCCAATAATAAAACAAATTGTTTTTATTTAAAATTGGCATTAACAACATTTAGGTTAAGTTGGCAATACTAGCAAAGCACAAAAATCATATTTCGAGCAATTCTGTAAAAGTCAAATGATTTACATGCAGTAAGTGAATTCATCATATGAAATAACTTACATGAATACATTTACTTCAATCATTTCTTAATGTGCTGATGCAGGAAGATTATATGTTATGAATGTTTGAAAGTTTATAAAAAGAATGCATTAGGATATTATATCTTAGCAAAAAATGGTAAAAATGTATTTGTATATCCTAATATAATTGAGAATTATATTTTTGTTATTGATTTTTAATATTAATTATATTACTGATTTAGTTTAAGAGAAAATTAATTATAAAGAGTTTTGATTTTCACAAGGAATCTAAAAGCTAAATTGCATTTGAAAGCATTTTTAATAGACTATACTACAGAATAAAGGCATATATTAAGAAAGCCTATCTTGGTTTCATGTAATAAATCATTGAATAGTTAACATATTAAATAATGATAATTTCAATCTCAAATACTAATAAAATAATACTAACCTATATATGAACAAATTTTATATAACAATATTTCAACAAAAATAATTTCAATTCATATTATACATATAATTTTGTCATAAAATACCACAACTATATTTTATTATTCAAATAAAGAGACTTATAACATTTGTGCAATATTCACATTTAGAAACTAAGAAGAATTAAATTTAGAAAGATAAATTATTACAAGTATGAACAAAAAGTAAACATAATTTAAATAAACACTAACATTTGTTTACAGGCTTTGGTTACATCAATATCTAAACTTGTGTTTCCTTTCCTAAAACAAGTAGCTTATCTGAAAAATTAATGTAATCTTGTTCTTTTCTTCAAATTATTATTTCAGAATAGTAAATTTCGGTAGCTGAAGGTTAGACATTAATGAATTTTTTAATTATTAAAATGTTTTTAATGAATTTATTAAACAAACTATAAAAATTAATATCTAGTGTATGACAAAAGCACTTAGTTAGATGTGAGACATTTAATAAATGGAATTTTTAATAATAAAATTGCTATGCGGAACAATGATTCTTATCCCCAAAAACCAATTCATTTTGTACCAATACTTTCTAACAAAATGGCATAAGTTAATATTGTTCCAAGAGTACCGAGTATGAAACTTCTATTAATTGGTACTATTTTCCAAACTGTCATGTAAATTGGTTTTTCAACCGTTGCCAAAAACTGGTTCTCTAATCTTCTCAAATAACATGGATTCATATTGAAAAAGTTTCTGGTCATCTCACAAAGATCAGTAGAAGCTTCATAAACAAGAGTAGCGGATACTGAAATACCTATAAAGTACTGCATTCCAGAAATAACATTTAATATCACAGTTACTGTTAAGATTACATCTCCAAATATACGTCTGTTATTTATCATGGCTACTCCAAAGTAAATAACGCAGGCGCTGTACATAGATGAAATTAAAGTTAAACGTGACACTTCAGAATCCACTTTTATTGCTGCTAATCTTAACATTGTGTAATTTAGTAAGATTTTTTCAAATGTTTTATCTGTGGAAGTTATAATTTTATTTTTAAAACCTATTATAGAATTTCTAATTTTGTAACATATATTAAAATAAAAAATCGCAAATATAATTTGCGGAGTATATAACAAAACAGTAAATGACACTGGATATATTAAGCTATAAAATATTGTATAAATTCTTGCATGCTCTTGATTTTCAAACATAAATGTCAGCATTTTAGATGAATAATAAATATACATGATCAATAAAACAATACATATATGTGTTAAGATACATGAAACAATCCATATGATAAACCATTTAGCACTTCGTAAATTCTTCTCAGTTGGAATTTTTTGAAGAACGAATGAAATGCGTTTCAATTTTTGATAACGTGTGAAAATCATAATTCTATTGAGCCAAGCAAAAAATATAAGGGATAAATTAGCCTTATTGAATGGATTATTCCCATGAATATAAAATAGAGAAAAATTATTTGAAAAATGTATTATTATTGCCATGAGATTCAAGATTAGTAGAATGCAATTTTTCTTTCTTTCGCGAGAAAATTTAGATACATTGAATATCGCACAATAATAAAACAGGTTCAAAATATCTATTTCTCTTAGTGGCGACAGTAGTTTATTGGTTGAAGAAGATATTTGGGGTTCAGAATGAACCATCGTGGTTCTAAACAATACTTGCTTAGTTTGAAGAAATATTGGATACTTCCAAAATTCTATTGCAATAGTGCTAGGGTCACGAATAAAACGTATATTTTATATAAAGCTTTAAACACCAAAAATCTTGAATTTAAAATTTCAATATATTATCAATCAAAAACTCAATATTTCCAGATCATGACTTTTAAAGATCCTTTTCTTTAAATAAAACTTTTTAGACAACAATCTTTATTTATAAAATCATGTTTTACTGTTCATAAAAAAATGGAAATTGTTTATATATAGAAAAACATACGTACAAACTTATTTCTTATTAAGAGCAAATAATATTTCATATGCACGACTGATGCCTATTTTATCCACAGAAAGAACTTAGATTATATCAAGTAAAAAATTCATTTATTTTAAAAGAGATGAGTATAAAAAAAGTAAACAATTGTAAACGATAAAATTACAGTAACGATGATGCATTGCAATAACACCTTAGAAACATAATTGATTTTCTATCCATTAAGCTCTTCGGAAAACTCATAACGTAAAACATTTAATAATATTTGTGTTCAATTACTTAGGTCCTTAAATTTAATTCAGAAAATTACGTTACCATGCTATTAATGTTTATTGCTAGTTATAATTTGTAAATTCAGAGCATTATTAGGTTGTTAAAAAAATAACTTATATAATTTATTTTTGTTCCTATGAATTACTTGTAAATTAAATGGAAATATTAAATCTAAATTGTCTGATCAATTTTAATAAATTATTAATTTGTATTTTGTATTTTAATAAGTTATTAATTTGTAAATTGAGTATTATTAGTCACTTAAAATAATTTTGATCATTTATTTTTGTTCCGATGAATTAGTAGTAAATGGAAATATTAAATCTTAATTTTCTAAGGTATTTTAATGAATTATAAAAATAGATGCTATTATTTAAAAAACATTTTAATCACACAAATTGGTAGGTATAGTATACCAATTATAATTTAAAGCAAAATAAAATATTTCTGCTTGATTAGTTATTTTGTATTTAGTTTTCAAAAAAATAAAATAAAAACGAATGTTAGATACTTAAAACGAATTTTTAGATACATAAAAATAGTTGTTAATACGCCAATTACTTTTTTTTCCTGTAAATGATATAAATTTAAGGAATATAGGCCATCAATTTGTTTCAATAATGCTTTGGTATTATAGAAAATATTAAAACATTTCCGAACATTGGAAGGATGCACATTAAAGTTTTCAACATTTTCTATTTATGAATGTTTATCTAATATCTCGTAGAAACAATCTGAAGAATATTCAAGAAAATGTAAAAAATATGTCTTGACAAAAATGTTTCTTCAGACGAGTTAGCGGGATTTTAACCACCACTTGCAACTGTAATACAAAATAAGTCTTTCATTAATACAATATAATTAAAGAATTCGAAAAAGTTGATATGGTATGACTCCAAAAAATTGCTTATTAAAAATAGGTTTGGCATGACATTTCAGAATAAATATAAATTTAATCAATATATAATTATTAAGAAAATTAATTTTTAGCACAATTAATAATATATATCAATCCACCCACTCTGTCTGGTAATTAGAGTTCCTGACTACGGATGGAGAGGACGTGTATTCGAATCCCGGCTCAGGCATGGATGTATTTTTTCTTTCTCTCTCTGTGCCACCTCTTGTCCTTTTTTCAGATAATGGATGAATGTGGCCCGCCCTATAAACGGGTTTGTGTTGGTGTGGCGTGGGCGATGCTACTCGTACCTCCGTGACTTGGTTCACAGGTGCCCACCGGGAAACGATACAATGAGTAGCAGTTTCCGGCCTTGTGTCGCCATCTGGGATAAATACTCAAGTGTGCCCACCATTAGAAACAAAAAAGAAAATAATATATATTAATGAAAATATTTAATCAATGCCAACAATAGAAATACCGCCGATGGCCGAGGACGGCGGCGCTGCCGACCGACCCCCGAACGGTTTCCGACCGGACTCAGCCGGCAACGATATGGATACTTCGACTATGCCTAGTGAAAGGGGAGACAACCAAATGGATATGACTGTGGATTCTATACGATGTGCCTCACCAGGATTACCTGTAAACATCCATGACTTAAGTAGTTTTCCTCCGCTGGATAATAGTGCCGCCGATGTTAACCCTGGAGGAGTACACGTGCGTGCGTTGCCCGGCCCAAAAAGCCCTTCTCAGGGCCATCAAGTGTGCTTAATTTCAAATAATAGTATTGTGCCAACTAAGATAGGACCACCTGCCATCAAATCCCTTGTGCCAAAGCTAGACGAATATTTGTATATTGATCCAGCAATTCCGATCACCAAGATAGCCAGATGTGAATACCTCAGAGAGCTAATCAAAAACAGTGAACTTCTGGAGGCATTTGTTACAACGCAAAAACGAGTGATGGAAACCATTGAATCTATGACTCCTGAGTATAATACCGACTCTAGCTGGATTTTTACGAACCAACTTTACCAACATGCATTCAACTACAGCCAACAGTTAAGGGGTAAGTACTCCCAATTGGGATACTGTTACATATCTAATTGTAATTTGCATGGTGATGGAAATGTATCTAAAAATAATATTAATAATTCTGATAAAAAAAATGGCCATAATACCATCCCTGTTTCAAGACAGGCAACCTCAGACATGGGTCTTGCCACAATTGCTAAAAATAAACATTCCATTAAAAAATAGTAGTAAAAACAGTAAGAGTAAGAAATTACATAATTTTTCTAATGTCAAAAATATTCATCCCATTGCCAAAAATAATATCAATACTAATGTAAACTCCTCCGATTCTGAGGATATTGATAACAGTATACTTAGTAAAAATGTATCAAGTGTTGTAAATAATAATAACAAAAATGCATATACTGAAAATAATATTAGTAATACTTGTAATGAAAATGTATTCCCTATGTCTATTCCTATTGATTCTGATGTTAATGTACCTGCCAATGCTATCTATTATCCACAATATGCGAATATTGAAACTACAAAAACAGATACCACACCAAGCACCCATGACGTTTGCTGTCCAGGCCTGAGCATGGATTTGAGTCGATCTCACACCTTAAAAAGAAGTAACATATCTGATACAGATGAGGATGGCTTTACTAAACCAAAAAGAACGGCAATCGTAAAACAGTCCCCACAACAAATTCCTGTTAAAGTAAACAACAAATTTGACAGCTTAAATATCAACCTGGTCAACAACTCACAAGGAAACCCCATTCCTAACAACAATCAACCCCCCAATGCCAACCCTTCAAAATCCAACCCTAAAATACCCTACATCCTTGTTAAATTTGAGAACAACTTTAATGACACAATTAAGCACCTAAATACAAATTTTGATAATAATGTTTCAGCCAAATTAAGCGGCGAATATCTCAAAGTATTCCCCTCCTCTATAGACGCACACAGAACCATTACTAAATACCTAACCGAAAACAACATAGAATGCTTAATAATTAAAACTGGTAATGAAAAACCAATCAAAGCAGTCTTGAAAGGCATACCCCCAGTAACACCCCCAGAACGTATTAAGGAAGAGCTAGAAGACTGGGGATTTGTGGTCGAAAACGTTGTAGTAATGAAAAAACAACGCAGACTTGAACCCATAGCCTGCTTCCTAGTCACGCTTTCCCCCAATGAAATTGCATAAAAACTTTTTGAAATCAAAGACATTTTAAATCTAATAATAACAGTTGAAAAATATGTTAACAAAAAACCTATTCAATGTTACAACTGCCAAGGCTACGGTCATAACTCCTCGGTCTGCTTTCTTAAACCAAACTGTGTAAAATGCGGTGCCAGACACATGTCAAGAGAATGCCCCCATGGAAAAATTGAAGTCCCCAAATGTTGTAATTGCGGGCAAAATCACACAGCATCATACGGAGGGTGCCCTAAAAATCCTATTAATAAAAATAAAAAAAATCCCTCTGACACCAATATTAAAACTAACTTAGTAAAACCTAATATATCATTTGCCAACATAACGAAAACAAACATCTCTCAGGACAAGGTAACAACCCAAACTCAACAAACTCCCTCCCCAAGTCAACTCCCCCCTCAGGACTTTAGCGGAATCCAAAACTTCCAAGAAATTATGAAACTCATTAAGCAAATAAATATTATACTACAAGCATTCCCAACCCTGCTTCAAATTGTCCCACTTCTGGAAAAAACTCTGCATCCAATAGAAAAGATGCACCTTTTATTTAAAGCATTAAGTGTGAACAACCAATAAAATAATGAATAGTAAACTCATAAAAAATTTAAAATTAATGTATTGGAACTCCAACGGAGTCATCAACAAAATTACTGAATTGAAAAATTTTATTGCAGTACAAAATCCAGATATTGTTCTCCTCCAAGAAACTAGGCTATCCCACGAAAAAAATTTCAAAATACCAAACTACAACGTGTACAGGAACGATAGAAACAATGGAAAAGGTGGTACTGCTATACTAATTAAATCAAAAATCCCGCACTCTCCTATTCAAACCCCGAGACTGCATTTCATCGAAGCAACCGCGGTAAACATCTACCTTTCGAATACCACTAATGTCACCTTTGTCTCCATCTATGTCCCACCCCGTTCAAGCCATCTCTTTATTAGAGACCTGGAAAACCTCATTATTCTAAATCATAAAATTGTCATAGCAGGTGACTTCAATGCAAAACATCAGGCGTGGAATTGTTCCTACCGCAACACTTCAGGAACCCAACTTAATAACTTCATCCTAAACACAGACTTCATTTTACTCCCCCCCCGATAAACCAACACACTATGGAACAATCAATGGCAATTTTATAGACCTCCTCATCACCAGGTGCTTTACTGCACCTTCATCCATCACCACCATTGAGGACCTTCCCTCGGATCATTATCCTGTCATTGTCTGCTACGGAGGAAAGCACGAAAAAACCGAAACTCTCCATACAAAAATCAGTATCAACTGGAATAAATTCAGAAATCAAATTAACGATAACCTTCCGATTTCCTCCTTCTCGCCATCACTTAACACCAACGATACGGACCAAAAAATTAACACCCTCACAAACATTATTACACACGCTATTGATAACAGTCAATTTACAAAACCCAATCACCCAAATAAAACTATACCTGAGCACATATCAACAATCATAAGAGAAAGAAAGAGACTTAGAAAATTCTACAACAGGCACAAAATCCCACAGATTAAAATTTAAATAAACCTTTTCAAAAAATTAATTAAAAAAGAAATTGCAGAGTACAATCATTCATCCTGGCAGAACTACCTGTCAAGTCTTAAGATCGATGATGGTTCTTTTTGGCGTGCCGCAAAAAAGAGAAAAAGTTCAAAACAATCCCTCCCCTCACTCACCGACGGCACTTCCGTCGCAAACACTGAAAGGGAAAAAGCCGAAAAACTCGCTGAAACTTTTGAAACCCACTTTAGACCAAACCCTACAACAAATCCTAAGCATGAAAACGAAACTGTCAGCTTTGTTTCAAATTACATCAATCATAATAATGTAGACAATGACACGCCCTTTAAGCCAATTCTTGCTTCAGAAGTCGAAAATGTTCTGCGCAACTTAAATCCCAAAAAAACCCCAGGTCACGACCGCATCACTAATAAAATGCTAAGGCAACTCCCAGCTATTGCCGTAATTCTCCTTACTGACATCATTAATGAGATTTTTCATTTTAAATATTTTCCGCTTATATGGAAAAAAGCACTTATTATGCCTATCCGTAAACCCGGTAAAAATCCAGCAGCCCCCACTAGTTATCGCCCCATTTCACTCCTCCCCACAATGGCAAAAGTCACAGAGCACTTTATCTTAAAACAACTTAATAACTACGAACAAGCTAACTCCATAATCATCCCACAGCAGTTTGGTTTTAGAAAAAATCTTTCCACATGTCACCAATTACTAAGAGCTGTAGAATACATTTCTACGAACCTTTACATCAAGCAATCAACTGGAAGCCTTTTCATTGACATCGAAAAAGCATTCGATCGTGTTTGGCACACGGGCTTAATTTACAAATTATTAATAAATGGATTTCCCTTTTACCTAATTAAAATTATTAACAGCTACCTGAATGGTCGTACATTCGCTATAAAAATTGAACAAACTCTTTCGTCGGATAGACCAATTTTAGCAGGAGTTCCACAAGGATCACTCCTAGCCCCCTCATTTTTTAACATTTTTATCAACGATATCCCCCAACACCCAAATAATATACTCTGTCTTTTCGCGGACGATACAGCCATCCTCACAACTGACCCTGATCACAAAGAAATCTATAAAACCCTCATGGAACATACTATCCAATTTGAAAACTGGTTGAATCTTTGGAAAATTAAAATCAATGCAAACAAATCACAAGCCATTCTCTTCACCAGGAAACGATTTTCATGTCAAAAAATCCGCATCTCTGGTGTGGAAGTTCCATGGACAGGCCATGTTCAATACCTGGGAGTCATCTTGGACAAACGACTCACTTGGAAAAAACACGTCATCTTCACTAAAAATAAATTTACCGCAGCAGTTCACACATTGTATCCACTTTTAGCCCGTAACTCGCAATTATCACTAAAAAATAAAATCTTATTATATAAATCATTCCTTAGGCCTATTATCACTTATGCTGCTCCTATCTGGGGAGGGGCATGCATAACACAACTAAATTTGCTTGAATCACAGCAGAATAAAATCCTTCGGGTCATTACAAATGTTGAATATTACTTCAGGAACGAACTAATTCGTAAAAACTTAGCCTTTCCAACAGTCACACAATACATTAAATATCTGGCTTTCATATTCTATGATAAATTACAAAACATCGGCAATATTGAAATCCAAGCCCTGGACAATTACAGCCCATACGACCTTAAAAACTTCCACAGGCCTAGATCCGTACTGAGGCTTTCCCCTAAATTCTAAATTTTTCACTTTTCTCCACCTTCTTATTTAATTCTTCAATTTACTCTTTTTGTGAATTTGTAAATGCCACCACCTCGTGGACCTAGCCACAATTAATATAATAAAAATAAATTAATAAACAAAAAATTAAATGATCTCTGTTTGTTGCTAAAATGCAGGAACCTTCTGCGCGGTTCCATTGTAAATACTTGTTTGCCACATTGTATTACTTTTATATTCCAATTGTAAAAAAAATTTTTTTTTGTTTTTGTTATTTTTCTAAAATGCATTGTAAACTTTTGAATGCTTCTATCTCTTATAATTTGTTTCCTATCATTCCATCACCATGCAATTGTATCCCGGGACTTCAAATTGCTTAGATCCCTCAGAGAACTTCTCAGTCTCAAGGTATTCACTGAGAAAGCGAGTAAATGCAATTTGATCTTGTCTACTGTATACAAGAGACGGAGAACTCCTTGGTGATTGCTCCTATACCCGCGATGAACTAGAATAGCACTTCAGTTGGTTTTAAATTGGTTCTTAGGCATCGATGAGTTTTTCAATTAGTTAAGAGATGCAATGGTCTCAATGATCTCACTGGCACCTGCATCTGGTTTGACCAAAGTGTCAGTTATCTCATTTTCCTCGATGTCAACATAAGAGAGGATTCCCTGAAGGTAGATTTGATGGGATACAAAAAGGTCTTTTAAGTTTTTGATTACATTTACACCCACACTATCCCTCGCTCTATGCCAGTTAGCCAAGTGTTGGATTGAGTTTCCATTATATTTCAAGATCCATAAGTCACATTTGTGGTTTATTGAATTGAGCATTTCTAATAAAAAAAATTCTAAATGTAATAGAACTAATAAATCAAAAAATATTTTTTAGATAGCAATTTAAAAATTATAGTCATCAGTCAAAATTTGAAATGCTGTTAAAAAATCATAGATAAATTTATAGTGTTGGAATTTGTACTACTTTAAAATATTTCATTGTTAAGGAAATTTAAGTTTTAATGATATATGCAATTTTAAGAAAATCCAAACTAGTATTTTTTCCAAGTAAAAAATAATCTCTAATAAATTTAAAGCAGACTTTGCAGTTTGAAGAGCAAAACTCTGTATGTAAATACTATAAATTAAATTGGTATATCCAATAAATAAATTTAGTATATGCAATATATTACATTACAATTCGAATCAATTACATACAATCCGAATCAATAAAAGTATTTTTACTTAAAAAAAAAAAAACATATTTTATAATTGGTTTTAATTATAAACATATAGAATACTATTTTTTAGTTTATGAAAAAATCATCATTAAATTATTTTTTCTTTATCCAACTCAAATGTTTGACATTAAACAGTATAGTATTTTTATTTAAAATAAACTCTCTCTTTCTCTCTCTCTATTACAGTTCATTTGAAGTCACAATTGAAAATTCAAAGTATTTTTATGTCTTAAAATTTCATGTATGTTAATCCGGATTTTCAAAGAAATTCCGGCCATGGATATATCAATAAAAATGATTTCGTAAATGTTTTAAGTATTGAAGTATAACTTAGGTTGGCTAAAATCTGAATAAAGGAATTGGATTGCTGCGTCAAAACGCCACTTCTGATTGTCTCCTGGCTATACATAAAAGTTTAGGTATTAGTTAACAATGTGAAATACAATAGAAAATTATCGTATAATACAATAGGAAATTTAAATTGTGTATAGTTTAATCCATAAATATGTGAAGACTGAACAAAAGGATGTGGCTGCTGTGTCGAGTAAAGTAATACCAAGACAAAAAATTAAGTTTCTATATAAATCACTTCATACTACATGGAATAACATATTTATTAAAATAGTAGTCTTAAGCATTTAAAAATATTGTTTTGTAATTGATACAATTTCTACTACAAAGAGTAAATACACCAAATTCTAAGTAGTTTTCTAGAAAAAGGTTTAGATAAAATTTGGACATAAATAACATAAGTGATTATGTTTGGAGGAATGACTTTTAACATAATAAAATATATTCTTGTTCATTCCAAACAAGGGGCAAAACTTATCATTAATTTATAAACAAATGAATTCATATAATTAAAAA
>JAPDSC010010882.1:7825-23648 GCA_026290005.1 Latrodectus geometricus | reverse complement strand
TTATATGTGCATTATAAGTATACCTTTCGATATGTATATGGTCAGCACATTTTTTTATTGTTATTCTGATATTCGGAAACAAATGTTAGCTGTGTGACTTTTTCAACCATTTACGCATAAAATATCATGAGTATTTGATTTCAACGAGCACCATTACATCAATTGCTATTAAATCAACTTTGCTAAAGTACTATATCATTAGAATGAATATTAAATTCTCTCTTGAAAATAATGGAAGAAGTTCAGATAACAAAATGATATTTATTGGACAAATATATTATACTAGAAATAACAAGGGATTAAATTTTCAAAAAATTTGGTTGGATAGATCCTGAGAAATCAGTACCCAGAACAACCACCTCTGGCAGTAATAACAGCAGTTATACGCCTGGACATTGAGTCAAACAGAGACTGGATTGCATGTACAGGTACAGATGCCCATGCAGCTTCAACACGATGCCACAGTTCATCAACCGTAGTGACTGGTGTTTGGTGACGAGCCAGTCACTCGGTAACCATTGACCAGATGTTTTATATTGGTGAAAGATCTGGATAACGTGCTGGCTAGGGCAACAGCCGAACACGTTCATTATCAAGGAAGGTCCGTACAATACCGGCAACATGCGGTCGGGCATTATTCTGCTGAAACGTAGGGTTTCGCAGGGCTCGAATAAAGGGTAGAGCCACTGGTGGTAACACACCAGAAATGTAACGTGCACTGTTCAAAGCACCATCAATGCGAACAAGAGGTGACCGAGACGTATATCCAATGGCACCCCATACCATCACGCCAGGTAATGGGCCAGTATGACGATGACGAATGCACGCTGCCAGTGTGCGTTCACCACGATGCCGCCAAACACGGATGCGACCATCATGATGCTGTACACAGAAACTGGATTCATCTGAAAAGATGACGTCTATCCATTCGTGCACCTAGGTTTGTCGTTGATCACACCATTGAAGGCGCTCTTGTCTATGACGCAGCGTCAAGGGGAGCCGCAGCCATGGTCTCCGAGGTGAGAGTCCATGCTGCTGCAAACTTCGTCGAACTGTTCGTGCAGACACTTGTTGTCTTCCAAACGACCCCGTTTCTTGACTCACGGCTCGTGACGTGGTTGCACGATCCATTACGGCCATGCGGATAATATGCTTGTCTTCTCAGCTGCTAGTGATAGGTGACCGTTGAGACCGCATGGTGACCACATGGCGTTCCGTATTACCGTCCTGAACCCATCGATTCCATATTCTGCTAACAGTCATTGGATCTCGACCGACGCGAGCAGCAATATTGCGATAAGATAAACCGCAAACCCAATACGCTACAATTCGACCATTATTAAAGTCAAAAACGTGCTGGTACGCATTTCTCCTTCTTACACGAGGCATCATAACAACTTTTCACCAGGCAACAATGTTCAAATGGAATTTGTGTATGAGGAAACGGCTGAACAATTTCCTCATTTAAACACAATGTAGGTGTCGCTACTGGCGCCTGCTTTGTCTGAATGGGCTGAAAAGCTAATCATTTGCATATCACAGCACCTTCTTCCTTTCGTATAAATTTCACGTCTGTAGCATGTCGCCTTCTTGGTATAGCAATTTTAATGGCCAGTAGTGTAAATAACGAGAATAAAATGTTGTCAGTAAGTAGCAACAAATACATAACAAAACATTAGAAAAAAGTAAGTTTGAATGTTTATAAGATACATGAAATAAATATGGCAAGAAATATTTAAATATTAATGAAACATTTTATACGTGTTTAAAAACAAGTCACAACAGTTCATAGATCCTAAAAAGTTCATGTCTCTTTCCAACTTGAGAATTCAAATTCAGTTTGGTAGAAAAATTTTAAATATTAAGTAATCACCTATTCAGTCAATGTTCGATTCACTATCAAATAAACTTTGGTTATATGGTTTAATAGTAGATGTTGTTGAGTCTTTACTAAGCTGTTTATCATTAATTAAATGGAAAGGCAACACCTCATGCCTTTCCATTTAATTAATGATCAACACTATTTTCTTTCGTAGAGACTGAACTATAAAGATTCTTAACTAGATATTTTTGGCTTTTTCAGGAGAAAAGCAAGTTGTGAAGACAGGAATGCAGGTACTGCTCAGGATTATCTTGTTGGTTTCATAGGGAATTATTATTTGTTTCTTTCTTTACTTTGTAAAAATATGAAGGAAAAAAGCTATGGGCAGTTAAGAAGTTATTGACGAGAATAGAATTCAAATGGATTTATCTTTGGTTAAAGCTGAAAAAGATATTTTCTTACTGGAACTGTTGTCCATAGTATTTGCTAACAATCTACAATTTTTTCCATAGTTTTTATTTCATGTAATATTTTGGGATGAGTATTATAATTGTGTCTATATGTCTGTTGATTTTTTGTAGCTTCTTTAACTTGTTTATTCATTAGTTCATTACACAGGATTCCTGCACCCGCTTTTTTCCTACAACAGATACAATATGTTTTATGGTTGGTTAGCAGCTAATTTTTAATAGATTTTATCTGATGATTTTGACATGATTTCGATTATTAATTGCAAGTAATGATGCTTGAGAGTCTACTCATATTGTTGCTGGATTTCGTGAAAAATTATTTAGATGGTAGCTGTTTCCTTCCAGTATGCTCTATACTCTGCCTGAAATATTGTTTTACATGTTTTTTAATTTACAAATTGCTGTTGTTGTTACTTGATTCTCCTAATTTAATGGTTCTTACGAGGCTTCAATTCCTTCTCCAAAACTTGATCCACCTGTGAATTAATTTAATGTTGTTTGTTGAAAATTGGCTTTGATTATTATACAGAGCCAAAACATAATGACCACATATCCGTTAACATTAAATCAATTTGCATGATATGGATGGCACATGATTAAGAGAAAATGGTATGTAACTCATCGCAGAAAATGTGAAACCTCATTACTGAGTTCACATGCCCATTTCATGGCTAAGGCTATTGACTTATGGGATTTATACAAAGGGTAGACTGTGATAACCCGAAGACGGAACAAATATTTCTTAAACTAACTAAATTCACTACTCGTTGGCTGTTCACAAGCAGTCTTTGAGTATATCTAAGTGAAAGAAAATGAAGAAACCAACAGCAGAAGCCGTGTAGTAGGATGTTCATGCATCACTAAATATACAGACTTTAAGAATCTATATCCATTGGTAAAATAAGATCAGTAGCAAGCAGCAGCTCATTTGAAGATCGAACATTATGCGGGTCAAAGTAAAATTGTTTCTAATCACATGAGCTAGTGCTCTCTAGTACAGTTTATTCTCAATCTCATATTACAATAAAGATTACGAAGTACCATGCAGAATTCGAAGGAAGATTCCGATATTATATGTCGTTAACGAAACTTGAACGTCTAATACCGTCTCATCTACTATTCATCTGGCAATTATTTATCCCCGTGTCATAAATACTTAAATCGATAAGTCGCAAAAATCTAGCGACTTATCATAACGAGTCTTCGGAACATTGAAGTTTGTTTTCTCTCTATCAAAGTCCATTTGATCATCAATCTTTCACATGATAAATACAAGTGTAATTACAGGAATAATAAACATTTTTCGTGACAAGTAAATACCGTTTCTATTGAATCACTCAGCTTCAATATCATCTTGCCTGACTCAATGTCAAGTGGTAGCAGGGGTCATAATATTTTGATTCTTTTGATTAAGTCATTGAAGTTCAATACATTTTTAAGAATTATATGGTATAATATTTTAAATTTTATAAAAATAAAATAATGACATCCAAAGTACATTTATTTTCTTTCATTATAATTCTTGGCACATGAGAACCTTTTTATGGTTTCTGAGAAATATGAGGGTTATTTATTTGTGTCATAAAAATCTAATGTGAGAAAAAAAACTGAAATTTAATTTACATTCAGAAAGGTAAAAATTGTAGAAAAAATTGCTCATCAACAAAGAGCTGTCCTCCTCTGCTATAGGTATTCATTTCACGCCTTCAGGATTCCAAAAATAATTTTTTTTTTCCATTTAAAGAATCAGAAAATATCATAGTGGTTTTTCTACCTTGAAAAGTCTCGGTATTGGACAAAATATATCCTTTTTTTAAAGAATCATCTTTAAATTTAGATATACCTTCCTTTGCTACTTCCTCCTTTGACCGCTTGGCATTCAGCAGACGTTCATGTTTAACTCATAGCCATACATTTGAAAAGCTTTTGTTGTGCATCGAATATCCCTCTCCCGTCATCCCGAGGGAAGGGAGGGGAGTGATTGATGTCGCCCTTGCAGATAATGCCCGGCAGCTCCTGTGCTTGCGGGAGACCGAGGTGACTGCCACCGGCATATAACAGCATCAATTAATGCAGAATGACGGAGATTAATGTGATTTTGATTAGAGATCAAGCGACCGACATCAGAGCTGGCCTATTTCTCTACTATGTAGAGAGCTTACAGATTGCTTCGGTTTGAAATTTCGATGGATATTCTCAGGTCAACTGTTATACATATTGTAATAAACTTCACATTTTGTTGTTGAGATAAGGATATCATTCTTAATAATTTTATCATTTTAATAACTTGATTTCAGGATAAATTAACAATAAAATATTTATTTGTTATCATTTATTATATTATTTAATAATATAAGTTCTAAATACACCTTTGTCATTGTATCAAAAATTAATTCAATAATTTTTTACCATATAGATAAAATAACGTTGCGAGTATATATCTGTTTACTCTGATACCTTTGTAAAATAAAAATTTGTCAATTCATGTTTTACAATGTTAAAATATATTTTAAATAGATCTATAGTAGTTAATATATGAATTATGACCAGAAAATTCATATATTCACTTTTTTAACCACGTGAAAAAATAAATGATCCTAGTATATCTATTGCACTGATGTCATTATGACAAACAAATTCACTCATTCTTTTTTTATCCTTTGTAAAAATTGACTGAAAGAATTTTTTAATGCAGTACTACCATCAAAATGTAGTGCTCCAATGTACAGTATTTCATAATTACCATCTCTGTTTTTTGAATAACTGTTTGACATCTGTTTTTATTGCGGTATTTGTTTAAATATCATTAAATAATCTTGAGGGAAACATGTTATAAAAAAATTCAATGGCACAAAATTAACATTATTTTAATTTTACTGAAAAATTCATTGTGATCTCTTAATGTATGCCTTTTTTGAGATATGTATGAACCTTCTGTGGTATCCACAAAACTACGATCAAATTATATTTTCAGTTAAATGACTTTTTTTCATACTGCCATTTCATTGGATTTTTATTATTTATATCATCTTTTTTCAAGACGTAAACAAAAAACAAAAGTTTAACGTGATATAACAGTTGTACTAAGTTGTAAATTTTTCCCTTATTCTTGTGGTCTGTGTTAAGATATGAAATTCGCCTTTATTTATTTGTGAAAATTTTTTCAGTTAAATTTATTTATATGTATTTTTTAAAGTTATTCTTTAATTAAGAGAAATCATCTTCTATTATTGACGAAAATTAATTATTGTATTCTATTAATATTGTTAAAGATATTCTACTGAAGTTCAGTAAATAAAAAACAATTTTCTTTTATATAATTTGTTATTATTACATTTCCTCTATATCTCTGAGAATTTAGTAACTTGGTAATTATTTTTCCTTTTCTTATTCAATCAGCTAGTATTTTGCTTCTGAGAGTATTCATACTCCGAAAAAATGTTTCTCTATTAGAATCATACTTTAAGCTATTGGCAACAATATCGGATGAATAACCAGTTACATTACTATTTTTATCAAAGAAGATATCAAGATATAAATTTTTAGAAATTAAATATCTTTGAGTATAAATAAATAAGCAAATTAAATTGATTGATTCGGTTGCTTTCTATAAATAGATTTCATTATTGGGATGGCATCTAGGATTATATAAAAATAAATGAATGTCTTAAAAGAATTATATAGAAAAATTTCTTCTTGTCTTATTTTTTAGACTTCCAATGTGTGTTCAGATTTTTTAAATATTAATTTAAATAATTTACCCTAAATTAATAAGTTACTAAAAATTGAGATTTTTGTTGCTTATTGCATTTGGTTGAAAAAAATCAGCTCCATAAAAAAATAGAAAAAATTTTTTAAATCATTCATAATTAGTTAAATAAAAGTTTATTGTTTTCGATTAGTTTAAAATTGAAAAAAATAATCAACATTTTTTTGTATTAAATGTACAAAAGCATAATAAATGATCATAAAAATGAAAATGTTGTTGCTCATATTTGTAAACTAACATGCAGTAATTACATAAAAAACCAACACTGCAAAATTTTAAATCATTTATAACTTAGTAAGTATGGGTTTAATATATTATTAATTTTCATAACTTTAAAAATTAAATATATATTAAACTCATGAAAATTATAAAATTTTTACCTAAATTTTTGTTGAATTTCGATCAGTGATTATGAATTTTGATAAATTAATGAAGAATTTCAAATATACACTGCAACTTCAACTGCAACTAAAACAATGGAAAAGAAATCAATATTTTTGTAATGAATGAAACCTGAGCACATAAAGAAATATGATGTAAAGTAATAAATTATGGTTTGATTCAGTTAAAGATTTATAACATCAATTTTCCATCATATATATGCTATCATTTTCAATGTATTTTCCATTTAAAATATGCTGTTTGAGGACATAATATCTTTTTTTAACATTTAAAGATTAACCAAATTTGAAAATTTATCAAGTATTTTTGATATCTGTAACCTAATAATATCACAAATAATTTTTGAGGTTTCATTCTCTGATAATTGTTGAGTTAATTTACATCGTTTCAGTTGTAGTTAAAGTTACAGTTTATATTTGAAAAAAATTATTAGTCAAAGAGTGTTGTCAACTACAATAATTCAACGATGTATTTAGTGCTTAAAAAATAATATTGAAAAAGCAATTGTTATATTTCTTAGAAAATAAGTGCTTAAAATTTGATTTACATGAAAGTACGAGGGTTACTCTGAAATTTTTGAGATACGTGCAGACAAGAATTTACAAGATAAAAATAACGGTTTAATTTTAAAATACAAAGTATTTTAACACAGAAGACGATTTTTTACCGACTTACTTCAACTTGTTTAGCGTAGAATAAATTTTAAACAGAAGAGAAAATGAAGTTGACGTGAGAACATTTTCGCGCTATGATTTTCTACGATTTTAAAGCAGGATTAAATCAAGAAGAATGCGTTCAACGGTTGCAATTAGCTTTGGTAATGAATCTCCAGCTCGTGCTACTGTATTCAAATGGTATAGAGAATTTAGCAAAGGTCGCAATTTTCTGCAGGAGGAAGAACACACAGGAAGGCCGCCGTCGGCAGAAATCCCGGATAATGTGTCTGCCATACGAAAAATGTTAATGGATGATAATCGCTGTACCTATCAAATGATAGAGAAGGAACTTAACATTGGATCCGCAGCCATACACAAAATCATTCATGAAGAATTACATATGAAAAAAGTAATTTACCATTGGGTTCCCCATAATCTAACTGAGCACCAAAAAGGGAGCATGTCAGAATCAGTAAAGAAACTCTTAAATTGCTAAATGATGGCGGCCACCACATCATTTCTAAAATTGTAACAGGTGATGAAACATACATACCATTTTTGACGTTCCAACACGTTAAGAAAGCAAAGTATGTGTCTTTGAAGATGATTCCACGCCGACAATGGTGAAAAAACAACGCCCAGTGAAAAAAGTGATATATGCCGTTTTCTTCAGAAGTACGGAATTGGTTAAAGCCATCAAGCTGGAAGGACAGAAGACAGTAACAGCAAACTGGTATACCACTAAATATCTTCCAGATATTCTACAAGAACTGAATGTTAGGGGACTAATGCTTCACCATGACAATGCATCTTCACAAACAGCCGGATTAACAGTTGAGTTTATTAAACAAAAACAAATTAAAGTGATCGAACATCCGCCATATTCACCTGATCTAGCTATGTGCGACTTTTGGTTATTCTTTAACCTAAAAAAAACTTACGTGGACGTCATTTTCATTCAGAAGAAGAGATTGATGTGGCTATAATTGCATTTTTTCCATCTATTCCAAAAAATGAATGGCTTGAGGCATTTAATCTGTGGAAAATTCGTCTACAAAAGTGCATTGATGCTGGAGGAGACTACTATCAACACACCTAAAATTTTGTAAGTATAACTTTAAAAACCTAGTTGTATCTCAAAAATTTCAGAGTGATCCTCGTATTACAATTTAAATGAAAATTTCAAGCAAAAAAATTGAGACTGCAGTTTAAATCATATGCTTCGCCATATTTATCACACAGCTTCTATTTTTGAACGTGATCCATTGATTTCAATTTATAGTAGAAATTAAATAAGATTTAAAGAGAAGTCATTACATTTATTAATCTTGCTCTTGTTAATATTAGATTACACAGACACATATAAAAATATTATTAAATATATTAATGAAGATTTTTTCAAATGTAAAATGTAAATTCAACTGCTACAAAAGTAATTGGAAAAAAAAATCCATATTTTTACAACGAATAAACTTGAGCACAGAAAGAAATATGATGTAAAACAATATCAAGTTATGCTTATTAAATTAATTTTATGGTATAGTTGAATTTATTCTGTAGTTGAAGATAAAAAATTTCAACTTTATTTGAATTATCCTGTATACGAAATGATTGCTCTCGTTCAAGAAGAAATAATTTTCTCCACACGTGCGCTCTTCCAATTATTTTTATTTAAATGAAAAAAAAGTATTCATGAAGCGTGAATCTTCATATAAGTTTCGCAAGGATGGAAAAAAGAAAGAAAAAATGTTGTAAATATCTTGCGGAGCGTGATGCCTCGAGTGGCAGAGAGAGTGACAATGTCCTTCCCTAGCACCCCCGATCACTGGAGCGGAGAATGGGTGGTCATAATTTAGGAAGCACCCCTTCTCTGTCCCCCCTTCAATCTTACGAACTTCTTTCTTGATGAAAGTGAAAGTGTAAAAAAAAAAAAAAGAAAAAAACTATAACGTACCATTAAAAAAAAAAGTTGGGAATTTCTCTCTTGGCATTTTCTCTCAAAAACGGGAGAAAAAGGAAAAAAACGAGGATGCGTGTGATAAGGCTGCAGACGAATGTCAGTTCAATAACCCAGATAGATAGATAGTAACTTCCATACACATCCCCCTTCATCCACCCCCCCATTCCTGGAAAAGAGGGGGGCAGAAATAAAACGAAGGAAAAACTAAAATTAAAGGAAGAGCAGAAGAAGAAGAATCCCCCACAAAATTTCCAACTAAAGAACTTGAAAGAGAAGAAGCGCAGAGAGAGAGAAAGAGAGAGAGAGAAATTAAACTCTAGTATGATCTATCAACAAAGCAACAAAAGAGGAAATTGAAAGAGAGAACGATAGAGTAAGAGTGGAAAGTTGAAAAGAAGGGGGGAGACAGAGATGAGGTTGGAATAAATGAAATGAAGAAGGAAATAAGGCGGCGGTATTTGTTTTATCCTCCATGTTGGGAGGGGTGGCATCACCACCCCCTGCCCCAAGTTGAAAAGCGATGAGCGTTCCGGATTAGGGTTAAAAAGACTTACGCCCCGATGAGTTTTTCGTTTAAGATATTACATCGTTTTGTGGCAACGGTGCTTACGAACCAAGGCAATTAAGCATTACAGGTGTGTATATGTGCGTGTGGAAATTTTTTTACCCCTTTTCTACCCCTTCCCCCACATCTCAGCCATTCCTTTTACTAAGACCGCGACTACGTTTCGTTAACGAAGATGACGAATTAAAAGTTTTAAGAATAAATGAAACGTGTCTGTTTTATTAAACAGCAAATTAGCTAGGCTTTGTTAATGCTCTTTTAAAAGTGAATTTGAGGTTTTAGTGGTTCCACAGCCAAGGAGATTCTTTTTTTATCGGTGGTAGTTTGGTCTAATGTCGTAAAATAAGGAAAGGAATTTTAAAGAATGAGTTTTGATAGTTTAAAACTATAACGAAAAGCTGCTTTTAACGACTTTATGATAAAGTGACAAATGCAAACTTAAAGATTTATAATTTAGAACATAAGAGTTTAAATTTTAATGCTGAACTTTAATATAAAATTTCAAGGAAATATTCTGGTAAATTCCTTAAATAAATAGTCTATTTTATTTTTGTCTCTTATATCTAATATAAAAATAGTAAAATATTTTCAGGTATTTTTGCTATTGAAAACTAAAATGATCGAAATTGCTATTTTATGAAATTCCATCGTCAAACTATATTTTAGAGCAACAAAAATATGTAACAAAAACCTACATTTTTTTTTTATTCTTCACAATTTGCTTATTTGTTAAAAAAAATTGTTTCATGAGTTTGTTTTCTAATTGAGGATACATTTTTTTTTTTGCTTCTGTTTATATTTTTTTCAACTCACATCTTCAAATGTCAAAAGCATCCTACAATTTTGATTTTGACATTTAACACAAATTTGATACAAATTGAAACAAATTGTTTATTCACAGAAATAAAAGCAGTAGTAATTTTTTAAGTGCTCTAAAATATTTTATTTCAATAAGACTAAGCAAAATATCAAACTTTTCTCATTTCTTTAAGGCTGTATTTATTACATTCATGTTTCTTATATGTTTTGCATACATATTCAAGATACAAACATATATATATATATATATGTATATAAACATACAAAATTACATTTAACTTTTCCAATTCAAATATGTGAATTTATCTATTTGACAATAATTAAAGTTTTGAAAGAAATATCTACTTTGAAGATATTAATATTTTTCAAGTTAAGTTATTTGCTGTAAAATTACTCATAATGTTTCTTTAGATGTTATCAATAAACTAGAAACAATTTTTGGGTTGTGGATAAGATAAAATGTAAATTTTGCTCTGTTCAAGCATTTATTTGATATAAAATATTTAACATATTTTAAACACATTACGAAAGTTTTTGTACCCTTTTGGGGAAGGGTTATAATATTATTTGCACATTCTTACGATCCGAGTATAGATATAGCACAAACCCTGTTGAGCCACATTGAGAAAAATGCTTGGCAGTCAAAGCTGATACGGTAATAAAACATAAGCATGTATTGATACCAATTTTATTCCATTAGAGAATAAATGAGTAATACAAGGTAATTTAAGTTCCATTCATCTTAAAAGTCATTCATGCGTTTCTTCCACAGAAGTATGGCATGGTGTGCAATTGAGATCATTTGTAAGAGCTCCTGCATAGAAACTGACTACTCTGGTAAGCTGTAGAAGATTCAATTTTTGCAGAATGCTCAAAGTATGTCCCTGAACATGGTTACTACCTATGAATGAGAATTTCATCTGCATTTCTCAGATGCTTTTTTAAGTGACTGATACTTGTTCCGCAATCTGATGTCTTGAAAAAGGCATTTTTTTGTTACTTAAGAGATAAAATCAGAGGTGCATAGTTTCTACTTCCATACGAAAGATGTCTAGGAGGCTGCATCACTCTAGAATAAGTTTATAGAATCTAAAAATGATTATTTTGATGAATAAATATCATTTCATTTCACCAACATTTCTTGAAATCTGTAAAAAAAATAATAAGACTTTCCTGATTACCTTATAGATTTCAAAGAAAAAATGAGAATGTTTGACTGGAAAAGAAAATTAACTGGTCTGTTTTTTAACTAAACGCAAAAATTTTTCTATGTAGTCAAGTTCTATGCAAAGAATCGAAAAATCCATAGAAATTGTTGTTATATATCCATAACATAATACAACGTCTTGAGAGAGGCCTTTAATATTTGAATTCGATTGTTTGTCATAATTTGAAACGACTACATTTAATGTCAATGTCGGACATAAAGGATTTTCGTGTTCTTATGGGAAAATATTTATATCATATTCTTAACATTTGTGATTTGTTTCTTGAACCATGATGCATCACAACAGAAGACAAAAAAGTGGGCTGATTATTATTTGTTTCGGTCTCTTCATAATTGCTTACGTGGTAAAAGCTTTATTTCAATCAAATGAGGAGTTCAAAAATCATCAAGATTAGTTTCTTTCCTGCAAAGAGCAAACGTTTCATGAGCAGGAAATCGTATTTCTACTAAGAATAGGTCAAAAGGTATTGGATTAGAATGAACAGTAAATAGTTCAGTGAAGTATTTATTCATTAAGAAAACACTTCTTATTTTCATATAAAAATAAGAAGCATAATACAAACAATACTTACAAAAAGTATTTTTTGATGGAAATTATTATTTTTTCATGTCCATTAAAAGTATAAAATATAATCATAAAATTTTTTCTCGAGAGTAAACACTGTTCGATAGTGCTAAAAAAAGCATAAAATACAATCACATTTTCTCCAAAATAAGTATTCTTTGACGATGAGAATAAAAGCATAAAATACAATCGTAAGGATTTTTTCAATAATAAAATAAATATGCAATAAATAGTCATAAAAAACGTCATCTTGACCTATTTTGTCTCCTTCTACTTTTCAAATAATTTTTAGTTTATAAATAAGATGGAATTGGTTATATATATTTCAATATCTAACAAAATTTACATTTTATTATACTATTCTTTTACAGTATACAATTCATTAGCTATAAAATTTTTGCGATTAAATGTTTGGATGATAGTAAAACGTACATATTACATTTTCCTAGCATTATTAATTCGTGAAATTTTAATGTAATTAGAAATGTTTAATTAGTATAAATAATTTAGAGAGAATTCGTGATACACAGTAAATAAACAAAAATACTAAACACACACACACATGTATTCCTCTAAAATTTAATATAACTCAAATGAAACTAATTTTAATTCACTGAAATATTTTAAAAATAAAAATTGAAAACTTTTTTTAATATCATCAATTAAAATAAAAGTTATTTAGGTAAGTATTTTTAAAATTTTTACTGAAATTTTTTAAATGTATGGGAAAATTTTATTTATTTAAAATAAATTCATAAATAGTAAATAATAATAAATTAATCTTGATAAATATATACAATTTAATAAATAATTCCTAAATTATAAAAATTCTTAAATAATAATAATAAATCCATAAAATCATAAATAAAATTTAATGTCATAAAATAAACTGCTTGTAGAAATTGAATGGTAAAAAAATGGATGGGTAAAATATTTTTTTAAAAAATATAATGGATATAAAACATTTCTTAAGAGCACCACTTTCAAAAATAAAATTTATATTTCGATTTTTGTTTTAAAAGTGGAATTTTCACTAAGTCAATTTAAGAATATTCTAAATCTATATTTCTTATTCTAAAGAAATTTTTTTAAGTTTATTTGAAAAACAAGATGCGTTAATTCAATTCGTGAAATATTTAAGTTGATAATTTTAAATTATAATATAAAAAACCACATACAAAAAGGGTTTCATGAATTAATTTTGAGAGTTTTATTATTAATATTGTGAATTCTAGTTTGATGAAGTATTTCATTGATTAATAATCAAATATCAATTAGTGAAAGACTACTTATGAAACAAAGAAAAAATAGGTCAATTGCTATTTATTTTGATTAATTAAATATTATTGTATTAAAATATGCATCTCTCAGATTTCATTGGTTTATTTATTAAAATGAATAATTTCATAATGCATTTCTATTAATGAATAAATTGAGATAATGATTCTATGAGTTTAAAAAACGACAATAGATAATATAATAAAAAAAATTTTAAGAAAAGAAGATAATAAATTGATTTAAAAATATTTTTTTTTATAGTTTGCAATATTTTATGAAAATGTGTCATTATTTATCATACAAATATATTTTTAGCATTTATAAATTTGTAATAAATACTAAAAACAATTTCTAATAAATGTTAAAAATATGCAAAATTTGTGTAATGTTTATTTAATTGTAAAATTTATTTACTGATTTAATTTCTATTTCCTAATTTATAAAATAAAACAAAACTGAAATTTTCGACTGTTGAATACATTCAATAATTTTTTGCTTCATTTTATAAAAACAATGTTTAGGTTAGAAGAGGTAAAATTTTCATAGGTTCCATTGCAAAGTGAGAGGAGGACCCATCGAGAGGAGGAAAAGAGACCGAAACAGAACAGGGGAACTGGGGGGACCACCCCTGAACACTACACCCAGGAGCCGCGGCTGCATCCAGTAACTCCTTCAAAACATTTCACGAAAACTGGAGCTCTCATTAAATTCCTCAAAAAATAAAAAAGTGCAGTGGGTGGGAAGAGAAGGAGCGGACGGAATGAAGGAAGGTGCGCTCACTTGGCGCGGAATAAGATATGCCAACCTCTTCCCACCTCCCATCTTAAAGCCTTTCTCCCCCTTTCGATCCCCCAGTGACCTGACCCCCACCCCTTCCACACGCACATCAACCAAAATCTACACGCTCGGATAACTCGAGCGGCTCTCATCCTTCCCTCCACCCCCGAATAGAATCCCTTCCCCTCCACCCTCTTCCTCAGCATTAATCTTTAAATTGAGTCGCAACGTTGATTAAAAATATTCCTGAATAATTCGGATAGCGCGTGGTCCATTCAATAATTGAGTTTGCTGCCCCTGGGTGCTCGCCCCCTTGTCTTGTCACTCTCCCGGAATAGGGGATGCTTTTCTTTCCACCTGTATGACGCTCCTCCTACCCCCACTCTTTGAAAACTCTTTTAACGTTTTCTTTATTCTTTTTCACACCCCGTGAACACCGCTCTAAAAGAGGCGGTTCATAATTCATCGTTTATCGCTGTTCTTGTTTTCGCCAGGCTTGCGGAAAAGAAGCCTCAATTCGGTAGTGCCTTCAGAACTAGTTTGCCAATACTTGTGTCATTATTAATAATTATTTTCTTATAACTAACACTTTTATCCATTAATTAATGATTATATTGTGATTAAAAATAATTAATTGTAATAATAAATAATTATCCACACACACATTCAGTTTTCTTCCAACATCCTCTAAATAATTAACAAGAGAATGTTTTAAAGATCACTTAATTCAATAAGCTGAAGCATTCTATCACAAATTATTAAATTAATAAGAATTTGTATCCTTTTAATGCTATCTTATATTATTTAAAAATTTTTAAAAATTTTGTTATGTTGTAAGTAAATTTTGTGCTTTTGCCAAATGTTTGAAAATAAAACCTTCTGTATAAAGCAATGAATAATTTCAAGCCAGAAAATAACACGATGACACTGTAAGAGATTTCTGATAAAGAAGATTAATCTCATTAAAATTAATTAAGTTTAAGCAAAATTTTACAGAAAATTTTATTTTATTAAAAGAGTTCGTTAGCTGAAAAAAATCCCCACTCCATTATTGCTAACTTTAGTCCCTGTAAAAGTATTTTTCTTGCAAACATCTCTTTACCACAGTGAAAAAACACTTTTTGATTTAGAAGAGTTTTCGCTATGTATTAATTGCTCGTGATTTTTGGTTTAATCTAATTTTGAAATTTTAAATTTTGAAAGATAGTCCTTATATACAATAATAAATAGAAATTAAAAACCTTTTTAAATTTCTAATTAATTTGCTTGACTGATCCTTATAAAGTGTAATATAATTAATATCATTAAATTAAGATCGCTAACTTCTTATAAACGAGTTGAGTATTTCACTTCACTACGAAAAATTTATTAAAATTTCTTGCAGTTTTTTAATTTAGCGACAAATAATTTTTTAATATAAATTTTTAAATTATCCTATTAAGTAAAACTCTTTTAAAGATTACTATTTTACATTTTACGTTTAGTAATATCAATATTATTGAAACCATTTTA
>JAPDSC010010850.1:50777-80046 GCA_026290005.1 Latrodectus geometricus | reverse complement strand
ACAATTAAAGGATATTATAAGTTTTACATAAAATAAAGATATAAGCGTTTTTTTTCTTTTTTTTTTTTTTTTTTTTTTTCTGAAAATGGAAGAAGAGAATTACAAATGAAAATTTTTTGGATTTTTCAAACTGTGGAGTATGCAAATTTTTAGTTCGACGTCAAAAACGATGCTTCAGTGACAGTGAATGAAATTTGACTTTCAACTGAATAAAAGACAATGAAAACAAGGATGATCGGCATTCAGTGACTGCTTTGTTTCGATGAGTACGATGTCTCAGTGAAATCATTTAACAGGTTCAGAAGCTTGGAGAGTTGTTGTAGGTTAGAAGGGGGCCAAACTTCAAGCCGAAGTAGCGTAAGCTATTGGAGCTATTGAGTGCTTACGCTCCAATAGCGTAAGCTATTGGAGCGTAAGCTATTGAAGTGTAATTTCCAGGATCTGAAACCGTTTTTTGGAGACTGGAAGTGCAGGCCGAAGACAAGGGCAACGTCGTAGACGGGCAACAACGCCCAATGAAGATCGTTGTTTGGTGTTAACGGCTCAGAGACGCCAAAATATAAAAGCTTCTCTTCTCCAACAACACCTTCGCTCGACTACTGACTCCACGGTTTCAACTCAAACTGTCTGAAACTGGCTCCATGGTGTAGGTCTGTATGCTCGCCGACCGATGGTATGCGTTAAACTAACATGAAGGTATCGTCGCGACATCAAGGAGTGGGCAACAGAGCATGTGAACTGGAGGAGAAATGAATAAAGCAATGTTCTTTTTTCTGACGAGTCCCGTTTTTCTGTTCATCCTGATAATAGGCATATTTTCATCTGGAGGGACCGTGGCAGTAGGAATAATCCTGCGTTCGTGCACGAAAGTGTCAGATTGGGCGGTGGGGTAGTGTTGGTGTATGGTTGTACCTCTATAAACAGAGATAAACTATAAACATAAACGGGCTCACAGACCTCTATATCACTCTAGATGGATCTCTAACTGGTCGCCGATATAGAGATGAGATCCTAAGACCTATTGTAGTCCCTTACGCTGCAGCAATCAGAGATGACTTCATTTTAATTGACGAAAACTGCACGAATCTTACGAATGGAATGGCCAGTGTGTTCTTCAGACATGAATCCAATAGATCATGTTTAGGACGCTCTAGGAAGACGAGTCACTGGCCACCAACCCCCCCAACCCACATACTCTCCACGAACTGGAAGAGCTCTTCTGGAAGAGTGGGACAGAATACCCCAACTCGTGATTAATAGCCTCATTGACTCCATGCCTCAAAGGTGTTCAACGTTGCTGGCCGTCCGTGGAAACCATACCCCCTATTGAAAATGACTTCCCTTGAAGACAACAACTTTTCTTATTCTTTTTTTTTATTTTATGCACAAATTGTGTTTTTTTTCCTTTTGTACACAAATGAGCAATAAAATGCTTTTTTTTCTACCAAACATGTGTAATTTATTCTCTTATAACCTATTACGTCTGTCGACCACGCATCAATCAGCTAAAAAGTTTCCCATCCACAAGATCCACCTAAAACTGCAATATCCTTTAATTGTTTTTAGCAGTGCAAATTTTGAAATCAAATATTTCTAAGTAGTATTGTAGTTCTTAAACACTTCGAATAAATTTTGTAAATTAAAGATGAAGAGTTTACAGAGAAATGTTGCAATGCTTTATGCAAAATTCACACGGTCTCGAAAACAGCTATATATTTAAGAATTAAACATTAAAAATTAATATCATTGAAATTGTAGAATTTAAGTTGAAAGAAAGAGTGGAAATCTTTTCTATTAACTCTGCTATGTTAAATTTATGAAAAGGGTAATACGTTTATTATTCAGAGTTTTAGGCACAAAAATCATGCTCACGTGTGATGCACTAGTTCCTTTGTATTTAAATGTTTAAAATATTTACTATTTTTCCTAGTATATTCCAATTTTCTACTTTATAATAAAGAAACCTAAAGCTTTTTTTATGTAAGAAGGAGGGCTTTTTCATCAAAAGATCAATTAATGAAACAAAACCTAGACGAAGTTAAAATTATTACATTAGAAAAGCATTAATATTGAATATTAAAAATTACAAAATAGGGTTAATATTGAATGTAAAAAATACAAACTATATAGAGTAGTCGCTAAAATGCTATTTCTTAAATTTACTAGGATTTAAAATAATATTTCTACTGCAAAATTTTTTTTTAAATAATATTAAAAAATGTTAGAAGCAAATAATAGTAAATAATGTAAAAAATTTTATTCTAAACTTCAAAAATAGATACAAAAATAGAATCATTACATTGAGAGAAATTGAAATTTATACAAAATTATTTTTGCATAAATTTTATATAGACTGAAAATAAATAAAATTTATTAATTTATTTCGCAGAATACAACTCAAAAATGTTTACTTGATTGGAAGTAAAAACTTTCAAAAATTAAATTGTAACGAAGCCTACAATGTGGGGAAATTTACACTTTAAAACAATATTAAATCGTAAATGCTCTAGAAAATACATTTTTAGGGAGATTTACTGAAAGAGAATAATATCTGAATCTTGAATTCCCCAAAATTTGTAGTGTGTAAATCTTTGAACCCAAGATTTACATACTTTTTTCTTTTCAATGGAAGTCAGTCATGCTGCTGGACTCAAGATTTTGACTAAACGGATCATAACTTTATTTCAGTGAGAATTAACTTTACATGAATGTGATTTGAAACTAGATTGAGGGTTAATTTGCGGTTTAGGTCTCCTTCGCCAACTCAAAGTTTGAAGTTGAAGTTTTTTCGCGCATGCTCATTAATTACTCTTTTGTTTCAGCCTTTTCATTGGTCGCTAATTAAGTTTCACTTTGAAATAGCGGTAGAATTTTCGCCATGGCATCGGCGTTTTTGAAAACGCGCCATGCAAGGGACCTAAAGGACATTTTCACCAGATTGAGGCATTACAATAAAATATCAGATACAAAAAATCATCAATTGGCTTTTCTTTAAAGGAGATTTGCACAATAATTCTACTGGAAGATTTTACGACTGAAATAGAAATTAATCCTTCTTGTAATGATATTAAAAGTATACGTTTAATTCTTCTTCATTTTATTTACATGCTTCTTAAAAAATGGTATTTTTCTTTACGAATATTACATTTTTCGTCGCTAGATTTAGTTACGAATATGATTGTAATTATTTTCATCAGTAAGTGAATAAATTTAAAATTGACATCATTAAATTTTTTAATCAAAAAACAGTGGAATGAAATCATGACATGGAGGTCCAGGAATAAAAAAGTAGTTTTATCTTGATTTTATATAGTTCTCTCTTTCTTCCTACTAAAGAAAAAATTATTTTCCTTTTTCAAATTCGTTTATTATGAAATTTTAAATTTTTTTATGATCTCTCTCTCTCTAATTGAGATTAATCGTTTTATTAAGCAGATACATTAAAAAGGTTTTCGAAAGCCGCTATAACTTATGTGTTATTAAGTAATAAAACTCAACGTATCTTAAATATCTTTATTTTGAATTTTATTTTGTATAAGAACATTTATTTTTTCTTTTAAAAATTTAATTGGATTCCCCCACATAATATGATTTTTATGTTTAAGAAAGTAGAATTTTTTTAAAAAACTTTTTTTTTTGTTTCCCTTTTTTACAAAATATTGTTACAATACAAAAAACGTTCGTTCCCGCGAACTCTAAGAGACTGACAAAATATTTCGCAAACACAAAAGTTCGTAAAATAGAAAAATAAGGGTTACATCTGAAAATTATTTTACCTTTTTAGCAAACTGCTCTCTGTTTATAGGTAAACTACTATTAAGAAAAGAATATGATGTATTGTATGAGAAACAAAAATTTGTGTGCGTATGAGAAACACACGCACACAAATTCATAGTTAAAACAATTGCAACTTTCAATTATTGATGAAATTACAGTAAAGTAATTTTACCATATTTTTTCGGTTTCAAAATAATTTTTGAAAAAAATGTTTTTTTTTAGTTTTTCTATGTAATAAAGCATTTTACAGTTCTATTGTAAGAAAAAAAAAGTACCAAAATTTTGTTATCAAATCGTTTGCTTGTTTTGCAAATGGTCCATCAACAATGTTATTTTCTTTTTTATTAAATTCCTCTGAATGCTTTTTTTCACTCTCCTTCATCATATTCTTAATCATTTGCTATCTTGATCCAGCTAGGCTGTAAAATATAGAGCGCGCTGCTCCATTTTTCCTACTGAACTGTAATTTGGCGATGAATCCGACTTCCTCAATACACACATGCCATAAGTACATGTTTAGAGAGTGTAGGCAACCATTCACAACTCATTTATACAATAGAAGTACAAAAACAAGAGAGAGGGAGAAAATACATCCATGCCCGAAACGGAATTCGAACTCAGAACCTCCTCATCCGCAGCCAGGCATACTGACCACTGGACAGAGTGGGCGGCTCTCGACCATTTGATCATCTGATAAATCTTACATGCAAACTACATTTGAGAGAGCACTTAAAAAATCCAAAAATGAAATTTCGGTAAATAGTCAAAATTGTAGTAAGGCTTTATCATCATATCCTATATGAGTGTGATGTTCTTGCCCTTACAAGATTCACTACTATAGGTAATCCATATCCTAAAGAGTTACACCTAAACTCCATTGAGGGCCTATCAGACTTTATAAACAAAGTAGGTGACCCAAGACAATGGAACTAGGAAAAAATGGGGCTTGGAGCATGGTACAAAATGCAACAATGCAGAGGTGCCACATATCTGACAAGCTCAAGTAGAAGAAGGCTTTGTCAAAAATGATGGATGAGTAACTCATCTTTTTTCACAAGTATTCAGGTAAATAATCTAGTTTTCTTTAGTTACGGTGGTAATAAAGCCTGCCAGCCAAAATGACTTTGATATCGTTGTTTCTGTAACAACATTTCCAAGCATAAATTAACAATTGCATTGTGCCTAGAGAGTCAATTTTAAAAGGCGATTCCAATATAATCACAACTTGCAAATATACTGCTTTACGATTTTTATATTTGGAAATATTAATTAGTCTCTATTTCATGATCTGTGAGACGGGAATTAGATTAAAGGGAGAAATTCCACAGAAACTGCTTTAAAAAAAATTTAGAATTTTATTATTGATTGTACATGTATGGGATTTATAAATCCCCATTTCGAAGGGCTATACGGTTTTCAATGAAAACTTTAATCCAAGTTTCTCAACCATGAAATAAAATATATAAGAAATTCTAAAAAAATTACTATTAAAAATAAATGCAAACGAAAGAGGCAGGAAAAAAATTTCAATATCAAGCTGTACATAAATCCATAATTCAAAAAATTTTATGGTTATCCCATGAAAATATTGATTCAAGTGTCTCAACCATAAAATAAAAAAAAATGAAAAGGAATTCAGAAGAAAATCTATTGAAAATAAATGGCAACGAGAGATGCATGAAAATGAGTTCGCAAGAAAGAGATTCTTCAAAATTTTAGTTAGTAATAGAAAATTAAAATTATCATTGTATCTATGGGTCAATGACAGGGTCTAGTTCGCAAAATCGAGTCTCATAAATTAAAGATTCCTAAAAACGAGTGTCGACTATAAAAAGAGTCTGTGTGGATTGGTTGATAATGGCATCGTTCTCACTATTGAAAGGTAGTGAGTTGGAATACCGGCTTAACCGAAAATCTATCGTGCTCACTAAAGGTGGATAGAGTATGTTAAACAAATCGGGATCGCAATGTCTTCCTGGTGAAATGATGCTTCTAGGGTTGGCAAATCAAGCATTAAAGTTCGCTTGATTCCTTCTTCTAAATTATGAACACACCGATCCGGTTGCTTTTACTAACTGGCAGAGCCCAATTCAGTACTAGGTGCAATAAAGTATGCTACTACACAACAATTGTATAAATATATTTATTTTATTCATTTTTCATTTATAAACTTTCGACATTTCGAATGATTAAATCAGTTTCTGTGGATTTCAAATTTGATGAAATATTAAATTATTGAAGGGGATTGATATTTATGTTAAATTCTCCTAATAAACCGTTGCTGCTTTTGTGTTGATCACATCCTGTGTGCATAATAATTTATTGATTTAACTATTCAAGAGTTTTTCGGGAGGAGAAATTCTAAACTATATCGTATTGAGCATTCTGAAGTAAATCATATAGGTATCATTCCCAATTTTATTTATGAATCTTAATTGTTTTACATTTTTGAAAATAAATCAAATGCCTGTGAAGAACGATATAATATATAAGAATAATTGACTTAAGAATTATATTTACTTTTTAATGTAGTTGTATTTTTACGGTAAATAAAAAGCGATTTCTCTATTTTTTCTTTATAAATACACTACTGGCCATTAAAATTACTACACCAGGAAGAAATGCAGATAACAAAATGATATTTATTGGACAAATATATTATACTAGAAATAACAAGTGATTAAATTTTCAAAAAATTTGGCTCGATAGATCCTGAGAAATCAGTACCCAGAACAACCACCTCTGGTAGTAATAACAGCAGTTATACGCCTGGGCATTGAGTCAAACAGAGATTGGATTGCATGTACAGGTACAGATGCCCATGCCGCTTCAACACGATGCCACAGTTCATTAACCGTAGTGACTGGCGTTTGGTGACGAGCCAGTCGCTCGGCAACCATTGACCAGACGTTTTCTATTGGTGAAAGATCTGGAGAACGTGCTGGCCATGGCAACAGCCGAACATGTTCCGTATCAAGGAAGTTCCGTACAATACCGGTAACATGCGGTCGGGCATTATCCTGCTGAAACTTAGGGTTTCGCAGGGCTCGAATAAAGGGTAAAGTCAAGCGTCGTAACACACCAGAAATGTAACGTGCACTGTTCAAAGCATCATCAATGCGAACAAGAGGTGACCGAGACGTGTATCCAATGGCACCTCATACCATCACGCAAGGTGATGGGCCAGTATGACGATGACGAATGCACACTGCCAGTGTGCGTTCACCACGATGCCGCTAAACACGGATGCGACCATCATGATGCTGTACACAGAACCTGGATTCATCTGAAAAGATGACGTCTCGCCATTCATGCGCCCAGGTTCGTCGTTGATCACACCATTGAAGGCACTCTTGTCTATGACGCAGCGTCAAGGGAAGACGCAGCCATGGTCTCCGAGCTGAGAGTCCATGCTGCTGCAAACGTCGTCGAACTGTTCGTGCAGACACTTGTTGTCTTCCAAACGACCCCGTTTCTGACTTACGGCTCGTGACGTGGTTGCACGATCCATTACGGCCATGCGGATAATATGCCTGTCTTCTCGGCTGCTAGTGACGGGTGGCCGTTGAGATCCCGCATGGCGTTCCGTATTATCGTCCTGAACCCATATGTTTCATATTCTGCTAACAGTCATTGGATCTGGACCGACGCGAGCAGCAATACTGCGATAAGATAAACCGCAATCCCGGTACGCTACAATTCGACCTTTATCAAAGTCAGAAGCGTGCTGGTACGCATTTCTCCTTCTTACACGAGGCATCACAACAACTTTTCACCAGGCAACAACGTTCAAATGCAATTTGTGTATGAGAAACTGGCTGAACAATTTCCTCATTTAAACACAATGTAAGTGTCGCTACTGGCACCTGCTTTGTCTGAATGCGCTGAAAAGCTAATCATTTGCATATCACAGCACCTTCTTTTTTTCGTATAAATTTCACGTCTGTAGCATTTCGCCTTCTTGGTGTAGCAATTTTAATGGCCAGTAGTGTACATTGACTTTCATAATTATACTATAACTTTATTTATATATCATTGAATATCACTTTTTATTTAATGAATTTCAAATAATTTAAATTTTTAAATGAAAGTTTAATTTCTGGATTCAAAAAATAAATAAATAAATAAATAAATAAATATACCTCCACAATATTTATTAAAAAATAAATGTAACTTTTTAGATGCATAATTTCCTAAATCTATTCATTTATTGGCTTATGCAAATATATAAACCATTATTTTTTGCTTGATAAAGTTACATAAATTAAAACGTTACGTAAAGTGTTTTTTTTTTTTTTTTTTTTTTTTTTTTTTTTTGGTCGAATGCAAGCCAGGTTGGCAATACGGGGTACGCTGCACCACTTTTGCAAATGAATCATCATGGTGTGGAGTATGATTTCCTCAGAACACACGTGCCTTAGCATAGGTACCCGTTTATAGGGTTGGCAAGCATTCATACAAGGAAAGTGCAAAGACAAGAGAGAGTGAGAAAGAGAAAGTATATCCATGCCTGAACCAAGATTCGAACCCAGGACCTCCCTTCCTGTCTAGGCACGCTGATCACTAGACAGGAAGAGCCGCAGTGGTACATAAATGAATTATAAAAACATTTCCAAGAAATTACATATCTATTTTTTAGTATACTTTATTTCTCTCAAATATTATAAATAATATTTATTATTAATAAATACTTGAAGAAAATCAATGAGCTAATCTTAAATGGGAAATTATTCCACTTAGTTTGACAAGAGTTGAGAGGATTAGTAGTTCATACTAATCAACTCAAATGATGACGTAATCATACATCAGTCTCTCTATCTAACGAAGAAAAATACTTTCAAAATAATTTGACTGTACTGTCGCTAAGATTTGCTATTTTCACTTCTTTCCTTGCTTCGCTTTATTTTATTTATGAATTTTTGCTTTTTTTCGATACCAAAACATTTTAATGTAAGCAATCAAAAAAATTTTTTAATTCTAATGGAAGCATTAAACAAATCCTTATTGCCATTTCACTATGAAAAGGCATAAAATTTGAATTTATAATAATCGCTCTAAATTAAAACTTTCGTGATATCACCATAATATTACTTTAGTAAAACGCTGAAATTTAAAAAAATATATATATTAAAAATAAAATGCATCATCTCTGACATATCCTATAAGACAACTTTTAAAGAAAAATAAAAGAAATTCCACTGTTCTTCTAACTATGAATCTGCCTTCATTAAATTAAAAAATGAGATTTCTCGCGATAGGGCTTTGATGCCATATTCATTGTAGTTGCTTGTGATGCCAGGCCAACAAGCATCGCTGGAGTTTTATCCCATATAGTAAATAGTATCAAAAAGTCAGTAGCCTTTACATCTAGATCCCTAACAATTTCTGAACAAAATTTCAGTCAACTAGATCATGAAGCATTAGCCATCAAATTTACAGTTCAAAAATTTCATAACTACATCTATGGTAGAGAATTTATTTTAATAACAGATAACGGCCCATTATTTAGAATTTTTCATCACGATAGCAAAATATCTTCAATGACATCATCCCGATTACTAAGATATGCAGCATTTCTTGGTGAATATAATTATAAAGTTCAACATAGAAAAAGTGAAGAAATTCAGAATGTCGATTACCTCTCAAGAGCATCACTAAAATTAAAAGATCCAATCTTCTTACAAGACGATGATATTATTCACTGCCAGACTATTAACCAAATTTCAGCTTCTTCCATTACGTTTGATACAATTTCTAAAGAGACTGAGAATGATTCAGAATTATCAGTTTTAAAACAAGAACTTTCATCAGGTAACAAATATGATTATGAATATTCATTACAAGATGGAGTAATTTTTAAACGATATATATATATATATATATATATATATATATATATATATATATATATTCCTGAAAAACTTCGAACAGAAATATTAAAAGAATTTCATCACACACATTTAAGAATAGTCAAAATGAAGAATCTAGTCCGAAGATATTGTTATTGGGAAAACATCGATAGAGATATAGAGCAATTAGTTCGAGAATGTATAAACTGTGCAGAAGTAAAAGATAATCCTAAAAAAATATCAAATCATCATTGGGAAGAGCCATCATCAAATTTTGAAGGAGTATATATTGACTACGCCCCTTTTTTAAGATACAATTTTTTGATAGTTATGGATGCAAAAACAAAATGGCCTGAAGTTAAAATTCAACAAAGTTCTCCATAAGCTATTTCAACAATAAAACTATTAAACGATATTTTCAGTGAGCATAGATTGCCTCAAGTCCTTATATCGGACAACGCATCTATATTTGCATGTACCGAATTTACTGAATTTTGTAAGGAAAATGGAATTATTCACAAGACGATAGCTCCATGTTATCTTGCAACTAACGACAGGGCCGGCGCTAGGGGTGGGCAAGCCGGGCCCCTGCCCGGGGTGGTAACCTTAAAGGGCGGCAAATTGGCCCTTAAATTAAATTTCTCAAACTTTTAACATTTTCTTTTTTTAAAATAATTGAGTTTTGACCCATGATACACTAAACTTTTTTTTAAATGAATCATATTTTTATGCATTAAGATATTTGGAATCAAACCCCTAACACCCTGTATATATACAGTATGTACAGTGTGTTTTTTAAACATACAGCAAAAATTTGTTTCGAAGATACAGGGCGAACAAAATTTTTGACAAGACGGTCGAAGATTTAACGCTCTTCATTATTTGAGAAATATGAAAAATGATGAAAAAGTCATGCGTAACTGGTTAGTTTATTCAATTACTAAAGACTGTGTTTATTGCTTTAGTTGCAAACTTATTGGTTCTACTTTAAGTTCCCTTTCTATTGAGGTTTTAAAGATTGGAAGCACCTCGCTAAGACTTTAAATCAAAATGTAACCTCTAATAAATATATCGAAAGTCAAAAGTCTTGGATTGAATTAAGTCATAGAATACAGTACTCTAAAACGATTGACAGTCATTCACAAAGACTTATTACCGCAGAAATAAATTATTGGGGCGAGGTGCTTCTACGAATTGTTTCAACAATAAAAATGCTTGCTAAAAATTGTTTAGCCCTCCGAGGTACAAGTGACAAACTTTACGATTTCGGTAACTGTAAATTTTTACAAAGAATTCAATTACTTGATCAGTTTTATCCAGTAATGGAAGAGCATATCCGCAGTGTTTAAAAATGAAGAAGCTAAAGTGCACTATCTCGGAAAAGAAATTCAAAATGAATTGATTATTCTTTTAGCTGAAAATATAACATCTCATATTATTACTGATATTAAAAAAGCTAAATATTATTCAATAATTCTAGATTGCACTCCTGATATCAGCAAGATCGAGCAAATTACAGTTTTAGTAAGGTCCATAGATCCATTGACAAGTCCAATCCCAAGGAGGTTTCCATTAAAATTAATGAAAGCTTTTTGGGCTTTCTTCCGGTTGAAAGATCGACTGGATATGAATTTTCAGCTCTAAAACTTAAAAGACTTGAAACATTGGGATTGAATTTGCAGGATATGAGGGGACAGGCTTACGATAATGGGGCCAACATGAGAGGCAGTAAATCGGGAGTACAATCTAGAATAAATGCGTTAAATCCAAGAGCATTTTACCTTCCATATAGCAGCCACTCATTAAACTTGGTAGTTAATGACGTGGCAAAAGAATCCTTCGAAGCCGCCAATTTTTTTAATATAGTCCAAAAAATATATCTGTTTTTTTCCTCATCAACTTTTCGATGGACCATATTATTAAAATATGTTTTCGGACTTACTTTGAAACCTCTAAGTGATACTCGTTCGGAAAGCCGAATAGATGCATTAAAACCACTAAGGTATCAATTAGGAGGGATATACGAGGCTTTACTTGCTGTTTGTAATAACTCGGAGGTTGACAACTCTATAAGAGTTGAGGCTTCTGGACTATTAAGTTGTGTTAAACAATTTAAATTTTTATGCTGCATTGTAATTTGCAATACTAAATCTTAAATTGTATCAATCCTATAAGTAAGTTCTTGCAGACAAAAGGCTACGATTTACCATCTGCTATGGAGCTCTTAAAATATTGTAATGATTTTTTCAAGGATCTTAGATAGGACAGAGCTTGTGAAATGCTTTACGATGCTCGAGAACTCGCAGACGAAATTGAGATACCAGCTAATTTTGAGCTCACCCAGCCACGTCAGAGTTCGAAGAAGGAATGTTAATTTCGACTATGAGGCAAAAGATGATCCAATAGAAGATCCTGCTTTGAAATATAAGGCAGAATATTATTTTTTTACATTAGATAAAGCTATCAATGAACTTGAATCCAGGTTTGATTTGATCAGTACCCACAGCAACTATTTCCAATTTTTATACAAAATTTCTGATTTAAAAGATATTCCTCAACGACATTATAAAGTATTGTAAAAATTTAGAAGCAGGTGTTGACTAATGTGAATTCATACGATATAAACGCGCTTGACTTGGCAGACGAGATAGTAGCTGTTTTGGCTTTGATAAACAAAAAAGAAAGTCCAGTTGAGATTTTAAAATTCATATCGAACCTGGATTTTGCTCCCAATCTTGGTACAGTTTTAAGAATATTGCTGACTCTCCCAAATAAGTGTGGCAAGTGGAAAAAGGAGTTTCTCCAAATTAAAATATTAAACATTTTTTACGCTCCACAACTACAATTTCGAGGATCGACTAAACGGCTTAACAACAATAGCCGTCGAACACGACCTTGCCGAAAAAATTAATGTTAAAGAAATTATAAGACAATTTTCAGAATTAAAAGTGAGAAAAAAACACTTTTAATTTCACCTCTCGGATTAAATGTATTTTTAATACGTAATAAAGTTTTAATATTTAGTGGTTTTATAATTTGTTTTACTTTTTTTAAATATCTGTTTTGTATTTTATAATTATGCACCAGAAATGACTCTTTCCTTTTTTCTCCGCAACCCTAATTTTAATTTAGTGCCAAAAACATAAATAAATAAATTAGTATTTTTTTGCAAATCAAAACTTCAACATTGCTGATGATTGAAATTTTTTCACTCGTTTTATTTTACCATTAATCATGGAAAGGGCTTAGGTTATCTCTTTTAATTTTTGTTATAAGGGGCGGCATTTTACCTCTTTGCCCGGGGCGGCGAAGCTGCTAGCGCCGGCCCTGCTAACGAGTTAGCTGAACGTAAAAACCCTTAAACAGAAATTAAAGTCAATGTCTAATGAAAAGAACTCAATACCAGAGAAGGTTAGAGAAACTTTATTTCGTTATCCAGCAACTCCATTACAATCCGGAAAAACTCCTTCAGAATTGTATCTTGGACGCCAGATTCGGATTAAACTAGATTTATTACGACCACCAAGCAAGGGATTCAAATACACATATATTTCACCCACCATTCCAAATCGCAGAATTTTAAGTGTGGGAGATCGTGTACAATCCGTTCTTATCCAACAATAAGCTATCATGGAAATTTGGTATCGTTAAACAATGAATTGGTAAATTACACTATTTAATAAAACTCGATGACGGGAAAATTATAAAACGACACATCAATCAATTGAGGAAAAATGAGGTTTCTAAAATTCTAACAGTTACATTTTCCCCAAATCCTGATGTCATTTATCCCAGGAAATCAATCCCTACTGGAAATCATTTCGATTCTATGCCATCAGAAGTTCGAATTGCGAAGAATTATGGTAAGCCAGTGTCTGGTGTTTCTAATGGTTCCGATGCTCTACGAAGTCCTCCTATTCGAAGATCAACAAGGATACGACAGCCACTACGTTATCTATCGGACTACGTAATTTAAGTGTGGGAGAATGCAGTATTCTTAAAAACGAGCGCTAAGCTGAACACTCTGTGTTCGAGATTATAAGATTGTTTACAGACAGAACAGTTCGATAACGTCGATGTACGTGTGTATAATTGTATCGTCACTTTTTCAATAAAATAATTATAACATTCCAGCTGTTTCAATAAACATTACTATAAAATACACTACAATAAATTGGCGACGAGGATGGGATACGTTGTGTTATCATTATCTTGCATTATAAATTCTCTTTTAGGGAGAAAAACTGTTTCGAAAATGGCTTTTATGATAATTAAAAAAAGCACTTTAAAAAATTAAAAAAAGAAATAAAATTGCATGTTTTATTTTTGAAATTGTATGTATTTTAGAAATGATTATTGATAAAATTTTTAAATTTAAGAATTTATTCTTATCAATAATGTATAATTTTAATCGATAATTAAAAATTATCCATTTTTTTAGATACTATCTAACCACTTGATCCTCCCTTTCAAAATTTTTTCATCTTTTTTAAACTGACTGTTAGAATTTTGGTGCTGACTTCTTCATTTAATATCCATAAATCATTCTCAACAATGAATGATTCGTTGTTACCTAAAAATATGCAATAATAAAATATTACCAACTACAAATTAGTTTTGATTGGCATTATTGTATTTTAAATGATTAATCTTAAGATTTTATTATCAATGATTTGATTGACAAAAATTAAAATTTCATTTCACATAATTATTTCAACATGATATAACATTTCTTTTTCGTTATTGACATTTTATTTCCCCCATTTCATAAAAAAAAAACAAATAATTAGCTACAATTTTTATAAACCAAAAAATTTTAAGAGCCCAAAATTACGAATGGAAAATATATTATTTAACATAAAACTGTCATCTAAAATAAAAAAAAAATTACAAAATTTCATTGAGGGGAATTTTATTTCGGGCGAATTAAATATTAGAAAAATAAACTTGACTTTTCATTCAAATAAAATTTGAATACTTCATGTATTTGGAAGTTTTATTTTAAGAGAGATTTTTATTATATATAAATTTCTTAATTAAAATATTTATATGAAACAGAATAAATTTCGAACTGAACGATTTTAGTATTTATGAGTATTAGTAGATGGCAGCATCAGCAATTTATTTTGTTATATTAATAAAGTTTAACTGAATTACTCGGATTTATTTCGTTTTAGATATATTTTATGATAGATATTATAATAATTATTAATATTATAAAAAATTGAAAATAATAGAAAATTAGTGTTTTTATTTTCAGTTTTTTTGAATAATAATACTTTTTTTAATAGAAGTTTAATGAATACAATTAAAATGTTAGTTAAATAATATTAAAAAATTACTAAAATCGATAACCGAATCTTGTTTTATTTGATATATATAATTTCTTATTAAATTAAAAGATAAAAACTCCTTTAATTATTTCATACAAAATTTGAAAATTTAATTCTACAATAGAAAGTTAATGTAATAGTAATAATAGTCTACATAGAGAAAAATAAATGAAAAAAGGAAGAACTTCATAAGAATGGGATTTTACTTTTAATTTTCAAATATGTAAAAAAGTAATGAAAAGGAGTACAATTCTGCTAGTACAGTACAATTCAATAATCACAACTCTGTTCAATTCTGTTCATTGCATTAACAGAAGTGACCTTTTCCTCTCATAGTTTTTGAATAACATTGATAAAAAAAGTGATTGATAACTGAAATGAAGTGAATTAAATAAAGATGCGGAAGACTAAGCAATTTGTGTCGGAAAGCAAAGGCTGACTGACGTCAAAAAGAATATTTAGTAAGTGGTTTGGCATTTTCCCCAATGTCACTTTTTTATATTTTTTTTATTTTATGGATTAATAGATGCCATTCGTGGAGAAATACTTTATTTAATTCGTACGTGAAAATATAAGGAAAAATTCTTTTCTTTCTTTCTTTTTTTTTGTTAACCTAAGCCGGTTTTATTAAGACAGCAAATGTAAAATGGAAATGTCTCATGGCTTTGAGGAAAAAGATGGAAACTTATTCATGACCTTTTGAAAAAATCAGATTTTTCTTTCCCAATATAATCTTTGGGTTATAAAATTTACAAAAGAAACTTTGAAAATGAATTTTAATAGAATTTTTTTCTTTAATACTGTCCTTAATAATCATTTTTTTATTTTTGTTAACAGTTCTGGATTTATTTAATCTTTACCTAAAATTTCAAGTCTGGTTTCCTTAGGATAAACTGAATATATTTCCAGGTCATATTTGTTTTTTCCAGTTCATATCATAAATGTATAAAAATTTCTTAAAATTGTTATCAAAATTGGAGCATAATTTTGATAAAGATTTCAAGGAAATCTTTATCAAAAAAATTCAAATTAAGAATTTTTATCAATTTATTTTAAGATTTCTTAAAGCTGTACATTCTCACGAATTTGTCACGTGTAACATAAAAAAAGTAAATAAATAAAAAGAATAAAGTTAAATTGAAATGAATAGTATTTTAAGGCGAGTAATATTGAATGATGAAATAACTTTCCAATAAATTAAAATTACCTATTCATTTGTAGAAATTCTTCATTCAAGATATTTTTCTCATTTACAAGATAAATTAAAATAGGTTATTTATTGGCATCGATTTATGTCAAAATAGAAAATAATGCAAAATGATGACCAAGAAATATCGAACAATTTAAAATTATTCTGATGAGTGAAAAATAGGAACTAGGAAATATAAAACAATATAAAATTTTTTTATGTAAGTTGTAAAAATATATGTAAGCAACAAATGAGTAAACAATATTATAATATAAATATATTTTGTTATAGTAATATTATCGTACAATGATTAAAAAAATATAAATGAACTATAAAAATATCAATTAATATAAAAGTTTCGTGACTAGTTTCGCTATTTTAAAAATATATCGATCTAGAATAGATATTAAAGAAACAATTAACATTCGAAAAATTAAACAGTATGTAATAAAATAATATATAATAAATTTTTGTGTCATGATTAAAATGTTTTATTGGAATGATTAATAAAATCAAAAAATATAAATTTCGGGTAACACGAAATTATTCGAATGAATGACACTACTTCAAAAATGCATAAATCTAAGCTTCTGAGTAAAAAAACAAATAAATTAAAATAAAGTATAGAAAATTTTGAATTATGCATAACCATATAATTATATTCTAATTACAATGCTATATTACAGTAATTAATAAAATACAAACAACATAAAAATCGAATAATATAAAATTCTTATAGTGAATGCAAACACTTAAAAAATGTATAGATTTAGACATGAAATTAAAAAAGTTAAGATTTGAAAAAAAAAGACTATAAAATAATTTAATTACATTTTTTGATAATAATTAGTAAAATGCCAACAAATAACATTAGTATCGAGTAATGTAAACTTTATCAATAAAAATAAATATTTTTTTTTATTTCTTAGTTGTACGATTATCGTCCGTGATACTATCAATTCTACTCTTCATCGATTAAATTCCTATCTCGGGAGTGAATATTTGTTGTGGTTCGAAATCTACTTTAAATCTACCTTAACAAACACAAACAAATTAGGCAACTGTTGGATCGCTTCTTTAAAAGCCCTCCGATAAACCTTTACCAGAAGCGACCACTAGTGTTTCGAGATAGAGCCCTAAAAGTCGGCTCCATATGAGAATTCTGACGCATGCGCACTGGGTAACAAATTTCTGTAATATTCCGTAACTTGGCGTTGTAAATAATGCTATAAATCTATCAAGTTAGCGGATTAGTTAAATGACTTAATGTATGCTTAATTTAATGGGTTTACATATTCCACCTTTTCAAAATGTATGTAACGATTATTAATATAACATTTATAAAGCAAAGTATTAGTTAATTCAACGCAATTGTTAAAACAAATGCTATGTAATATTAAAACAGTGGATTATTTTTTTATTTATGGATGTACCAACAAAATATATAAACAATAAGTAATATTAAATTATACCGATTAATATATAAAGTGATGACTTACTTTATTGTTCATAAATACGAAATTTACTATTGTTCATGCTTAATTTTCTGTGTATATCAAAACAGACTGGGTATCCTAGCATAAAACCTTCTTTGACTACTCTTGGCTAAGATTTTAATGGCGAATTCCGGCCATGGGCAGGCAGCAAACGAAAGCAAATTCGCATTTAAATATTCTAACATCCTAAATAATTATTTATTAAATTAGCATTTTATTTATACATTTATTTTTGATGATAATCATAAAAGGTAAAAGTATAAATCGACAAGCAAATTCCATTTTAAATTAGACTGAGACTTATGAAATAATATATTTGTTACAACTGAATCCAAACAATATTTACATTGTACACCTATTCCCCGATTTACACTGAAGATATAGGTTCCTTAGAAAACCGTGTAAATCGAAATAGTGGATTCTTATACTAACTTGATCGAAAACAAACTAAAATGTGCATAATCCAGTCATTTATTTCAACATAAATTAAAACTAAATATATCTTAGAAACATAAAAATAACTCTATTTGTAAAATGACAAAAATATAAAGGTATATGTATGTAATTCATTTTACATATAGAAACGAGAAATATAAATTAAAAAATTTAACCAGAAATTTAGTTACTGTTATCACTTTCGTAGACTCTTAATCTTTTATTCCTGATTGGTATGATATCACTTTCATCAGTCGATAGTGGTTGATGCGATTAAGTTCGATGTTAGATGAATTTGAAACAACTTCAGATGGGCGAACCTTGGTAGTGAAATCCGTCATTAACAATTGTGTTTCGTTTTTGATCAAATCTTCATAGACCTCCTTATATTGAGTTAAGCGTTGAGTTACCTGAAGGTTCGCTTGATGTACTGTGCCTTAAAGGTCGAAATTATCCCTTGATCTAACGGCTGCAATAAAGAAGTCGTATGCTTGGATAAAAATACAGCTTGCACATTTTCGTGATGTAAGTGTTGAGGGTGACCTTGAAATTTAAAAACCGTGTAAAAGTGAAATAGTGTAAATCGGGGGATAGGTGTATAGCATAAAATTCTTGCAACTACTTTCTTCAACTGAGCATGCGTCTGAATTCTCATCTGGAGCCGACTTCCGGGGTTCTATCTCGAGACACTAGTGGGCATTCTTATATGCAGTAATTCATTGACTCTTTGCTGTTTGACTAATAGCAACCACTTTTACCAACATAGGGCCAATAATAACTAATTTTTTATTTCTACTGATGAAAAAATAAACTTTTATCCATTTTTATTTTTAATGATTTATATATTGTAAAATGAACACAGAAATACCGAAAAATTAAAACTGAATTTGTTTTAGGTGTTATTTTAGAAAAATATGATTCTCCCTAAACATAAAGGCCAACTGATACATACACTTCTATTTCTATGAAGAAAATATATGGAACTTAGAATCGAATTCAAAAGCTGAATTTCCTATTCGTTCTACAGGGAGCAATAATGTTAGTCATCCGAATTTTACAGCTTATTTTTATTCTAACTGAAATAAAAAGATTTAAATTAAAAGAATAAAAAGAGGTAATATCGATTTTCTTTTCGTCAACAGATTCCTTGATTTGATATGACTTCGTCAGACCTCTTGGAGATAAGCAACAACAACAACAAATTCTGCTAAAAATATTCACTTTTATTTTTTATGAAATTTTATTACATTAAAATTAGGTTAGTTTTCATAAATTTTTACTATTTTGTCTAACAAATTATTTTTGAAATTTGCTATTATATTTAAGTTTTTCTTCTTAATACTTTATAGGCAAATTTCATTTCATAGTTAAAGTTTGAGTCTGAAAATGCACAGAAAATTTTGAACTTATTTATTTTAAAATACTGATGTTTATTTCAATAAATTAAACAAATCAAAACAAAAAAGATCAAACAAAATAAAAAAAAACAGAATCTACAATTTTTTTTATTTATGTTCAAAAATAAAAATTTCCTCAATTTAAACAGTTTTCAGTTTTAAAAAGTTTTCTTCGTTTATTAAGCCCAGCCTTCAGGTCTGGAGTATTCCGAAACTAATTTCTAAGTTATTCCTGCATTTTGTCTTGAGGGCAATATTTGAGTTTTCGCCATTTTATCGAATATTTACTGAAAATAAAAATAATAGAATGTAAGCAATGAAACTATAATTTACATTTTGCGAAATTTAAAAAATTAACTTCTGAAATATTTAAGAGACAATGAAAATTTTAATTACAAAAAAATCATGATCAGTAAAGTTAATTTTTGTTTTCATCGTTGTGAGAATCGAAAGCACTTAGACACAACATCCGGCCACACCTTCCTCCCCTCCTCTTCGAGACCAAAAAGAAAAGGTTGGCGGAATTATTACACAGAGGGGTGTAAAACAGAGTGTACATGTCTCTGGAACTGGGAACTTCTGTTTTGGGGGTCCTAAGACATTAGGATCGTTATAATTTGGAGACGTCAGTCTCATAATAATCTAATTGCTTAGGCTTCTTAAGCCATCTTTTATACGGGATATATTATTGGAGACGTCAGTCTCATTATTTAAGAATAGCTAATTGTTTGGGCTACATTAGCCACCTTCATTTGTTCATGTGTGTACGAGACGCCAGTCTCAAAAATATATCTATCGGCTTCTCAAGCCATGTGGTTGATTGCAAATGCTTGTTTTGTGTTGTGATGCTCTAAAAAAATAAATTCAAATTAGCATCTGTAATTTTCTTCGCAATTATTTCACCCCCGAACCTATGCACACTGGGTTATCATTATCGGATTACCAAATCAAAATAGAACGTTTGGAAACTTTACTATCGTATATTATTTTTTCTTCATTTATTGATAGTATTTATAAAAACAATACAATTTTAATAATTAAATAAGAATTTTATATTCTGTTAAATCTAGAGAATTTTTGTTCAACATTATATTGATATTTTACAGTCTAAATTTTACTGATCAATGTTTTATTACGAATGTTTCAATTCTTTCAACGACAAAAGAAATGTTTTATAATTTGAGCTGTTCAATATTTGCGGGAATTGTGCCCAAATTTTTTATTATTATCGCAAATTAGTATTGCAGAAATAGCTCAACTACAAACATCAAATAATGTCAGCATATCGTGTTGGTTGTTTTTGCATCCCTATCTGAGAACTCTTAACTTTATGCAAATATTTCAGTCTATATAGACAGAAATTTAAAAAGTGAATTTTTAATATTAAAAAATATTCTCTTCAATTACTTAACAATTAGATGGCTGAAGTTTAATGAGAAAAGAAAATATAATAGGAAAAAATAATAAATTTATTCAATTAAATTACAAAAATAAAATCAAGAGCAAATTCAGCAATAAAAAGCAAAAATTATCATTTCGTAAGAAAAAAAAATGGAGGTAGAAAAGCAAGCTAAGAACACGAGAGGACGGAAATGGAATTGATAAAGCTCTTTAGAAGACACAGAAATCAGAAAAAATATTTTTATATCTATAAAAAAATTACTATTTCATAATATTAATCCTTATAATAAGGAGCATCCATCAAAAATATTTTTAAATTAAAATTATTTTATACCTTAAACCAAACCAAAATAAGCCAAGCAGTTGAGTAGTTATATCTGCAGTCAAAAGCTATTTAATAGTTCAGTTCTGGGGTTTTAGTTCTGGTCTAGTGGCATTACGCAATGAGCAACCTCGTTGCATTTCTAATCATATGTATATCTGACCAACATGCATCTTCATGCCATGTTTCGTTACTATCCCACATTTATTCCTTGGTGCGTAAATTTTTATGAAAAGAAATGAGATGTTTAAATTAATATGCTTGTGTCATTTATTATTACCATTGATTTAGATTTGAAATCAGAAATATTTTATTCACAGTATTTAGAATAAAGTATACTCTAAAAATATTCCAAGGTCTATATCTTTGAATATCCGCGACACTGGGGGCAGTCCGTTTTTCCAGTAGAATATTCTAGAAATCTGAACTAGCATACCCAAAAGTGGTTTGCACCGAACGGCCTTGGTAATAGGTCATTTCTATATCTCATAGTTTCTGGTTAGTTTCAAAGATTAATAAAGTATTGATATACGATAATTATAATTTATATATGATAATTGACTGAATCTTTAAAGTCCAGTAAGTATCTTCAGTTGATAAAAACGAATTTATTCCTCCCTGAAAGAATAATTGAAGTATGGTGAGATTGGATCTTAAATGTGGAATGCAGAAAAGTTTAATGATAGCGCTGAAGAAAAAATTACGTTTAGTAAGGGAAAGAAGAAATATGAAATGTGTGATATAAGTAAAAAGAAGTCCCACAATGAAGGTTTGCAATGAACCTTTGTTACAGTTAAAGTTTACCTCACAGCGGAGATCTAAAATGGTTGAGGAAGTCATTAGATGAGCTTGTCACTTTACAATTAACAAAAAGTCAATATGTGGTTAGTGTCAATAATTAATTGAAGTACGTTTAACCAATTTTAAAAGTCAATCTTTTAATAATACTTGCTCACAAATAGGATACAAAGAAAGACTAATGGATTTGCACAAATAATTGAGGTTTTGCTTGCGCTCTGAAAACGGTATTCACTCAAAAACTACCAATATGTAAATCTCTGTGAATAACTTTAACAATTAATATCAAAATACTCAGTGGCTGCTTTTCGACTGACATCTGGACATGACTGTTTATATGCCTACCTTTTCCATTTCAATTTGGTGGATAGTCCTAGCTGCCCCTTCTGCCTCAGTGGTGCGATTATGGGTACTGACCATATCCCCATTTGCTCAGCTCTAACTAAGAGCTGCATCTACTCCCGATACTGGAAGGCTAGACACTCTTTGAACAGTTTGCCTACCTAATTTTATGTTTTTAGTGCTTTTAATCTTTTAAGTGTTCTTAATTAGTTTTGTGTTTCTTTGCTCTCTGTACGGCATAAGGATAAGTCTGTAATTGCCAACTGCATTGGAAATAAAAAAATCAAAATACTGGATATGAGATTAAATAAATGATAATTTCATATGTTAGTATGACACAGAGATACAAATATCAAAAAATAACTTAAGGTAACAACCTTGAAACAGTTGAATCACTTGTATTTGGAAACGTAATCTAATCGTAGCTAAATATGAATTCTGCTACAGACAAGTTAAGCACAAAGCAGACAAAGATAAGGACCTTATGTCAAATTCGTGTACAGATAAGGCTTCAAGTTTGAAGAATAAAAATGATGTGTCGTGATACTCTACAGTATTCCTGTAACTGGATAATGATAAGCTTAGGAAAGTGAATATAAAACATGGATTCTATTATGAATAAAATAATAGATATTTTTTCAATGACATTTAAAAATATCCTCCAAAGAGATGCACGAATATCGGATTAATTTGAAATGGAATATTTATTGAAAATCACAGTTATATCTTGGTCATTGAAATAAAGTTTTAAATAAGCATGAAAGAATTTTAACATGTGGGAGAAATGTAATCACGATATTGTTTTCTAGTTGATTAATAACGAATCCTTTTTCAAAAAACACTACAGCTTGAAATGGATTCAAAGCTTCCTAACAATTCCATAATCTAATTATATTACTTTAGTTTTGGAATTAAACACTTTTATGATTGTTTAAGTATTTTTTCTAGATAATTCAATCATTTGAATTTCTGTCGTGTAGTTTTCCAAACATGTGATGATTTGCTGGTGGAAAATCTTTTTGTAATTCTGCATTTGGCATCCTATTTAGATGACGATTCCATTTTAGTTTCTGAATATCCCTATGTAAAATTTACATCTGAAGCTTTATAAATTTGGTATCGTTCATTATCGATGTACTTCTGCAAGTATCATGAATCAGAATGCCATCAAAAATGTTTCTTAGATATTCCTTTTCCAAAACTGCTTTTTGTTAAAATTATTTTTAGACATTGTCTATGTTTCAGCTGCGTATGATAAAACTGATCTCATCAATAACATTTTATAAATTGTTAATGGATTGATTTTTCGATTAGATTTAACTGAATATTTCTTCAAAGAAGAATTAGGCAAATATAATTATTCTAATTTAGAATTTAAGGGGGAAATGGATGAATATTGTTTCTCATAAACCAGTACTCATGAAGATATAGATTTAAAGAAAATTGAAGAGGCTCATACTCTTTGTAAACTTAACAAATCAACAATTTTGACCGTCAACAGCATTTATTATCCTTGATTTCTTACCTTACATGATTCATAGAATTTCAGGCACTTCCTAGTTGTCGAAAACTCCCAAGTACCATCTCAAACACATTCACAGTTATAAAGCAGAAATACAGAGCATACATTACTCGTCATTTAACATTAATTAAGATTGAACTTTATGGTTGTTTCTAATGACACTTGGCAACGCCAAGCCTGCCCGTCAAGGGATTAGGCATATGAGGTCAGAGGGAGAGCGTCTTCGGTTTTTAAATAAAGCACCCTCAAACGAAGGGGGAAGTACAACTTTTGGCTCATAGATGGAAACACAATCTGAATCTTCCAATTTAGAGATTGAAACCCATGAAGACCCATGGCATGGCTCCAATCACCTCCAGAGGTATTAATTTGGAATGGGAATATGGAGGACATTGCAACCATGAGATATTTTACGTGCCCCAGTTGGCATTAGAGAACATGACAGATCTTCGGCTATGCCGGGATTCGAACTCACAACCTTTTGGTAACAAGAACAACGCCCTAACCAACCAGGTCACCGCGGCCTCTATTGAACTTCAGATTTATTATTGTGTAAAATTAGTACCTACTGTTAAGCCTCTACCACTGACGTGGTAAAATAATAAGAAGATAAAGCTAGGAAAATAGAAAAAAGAAAGAGATAAAGTATGTATCTTTTCTCTATTCTAAGCGATTATTTATATGGGAGAAATTTTTAAAAAGAGTGAAAGAAATACTCACCATCGTTCTTGAAGAGATAACTATTCCGTAATGGTGTGTATAGAGACAAAAGCAACTTTACAGGGATATCAAATCAGTGTTAATTACTGTTTAAATAGTAAATCGCTGCAATCAAAACTTTGAAATAAAATGTAATCTTTGTCTTAAATTAGTCAGAGATAAACATCCTGCAGTTTCATATGATTTAGAGCAGCCGTTCTCAATTCAATCCCAGAAAACAATAAGGATTTATTTACATCAATGCCTAAATTAATATCGGTATCTTGTCAAATGGATGCATATTTTACATGAAAAATCCATTTGACATTTCTCATTCTTCCATTTCCATTTGACATTTCCATTTGATTCATATACTTTGATATATTTTATTTAAAATATAATTGAGAAAATTTTTCTCTCAGCGGAGAGTAATATATAAAACATTTAGATTTAAATTAAAATAATTTTACTTAGTGAATTTGCCACCCAACTTGTCTAGTGGTTAGCGCACTTGATTACGGAGGACCTGGGTTCGAATCCTGGCCCAAGCATGGATGTACTTTCTCTTTCTCTGGGTTTCTTTATCCTTTCTGATGGATGAATGTCGCCCACCCTATAAACGGGTTTGTAGTGGTGTGACGTGTGTAATGCTACTCGGCTGCGCGACTTGTGCCCACCGGGTAACGCTGAATGTGTAGCAGTTTCCAGCTTTGCTGTGGCGAAGGGTTGATCACCCAAGTAACCGCCGTTGGATTAAAAAAAACTTGGTGAATTTTCTGTAAAAGAATACTGACAAGACTGAATGTGCACAATCAACCAGAGTAATGCAGTGGGAATTGCTTATAAGAAACTGGCTGATTGCTGATGTTAAAAATATCTTCTCTGCTGCATGTTGTATCGTCCCTAAATAATGATAGTGAAGGAAATCGTGAGTCGTTATTCTTCATCCCCAAAATCTCTGTATTGTCTTCCCACCAAGTATTAAAATCTGTGTACAAAGATTGTCCTTTTTTCATGTAGTAGTGGCAATGCGTTCCTCTGTAAAATACGCCAAGCCAGTGCATTTGAGAAATACCTATTTCATTTTTCACTAAAGTTTAAATATGATTATGCAAGTTCGGTATAGTTTATTTGATTTCCAAAACAATAACTTTTAAGCTCAGGTTAAGACTCTGAATCCTCTTTTCTGACTCTCAGAGTTGAATATGACCCTAAGTTCTATGGTAATTGTTTGTCTAGGTGAGTACTATCACCTCTTAATTTGTAAAAACAATTTAGAATGAATTCATATATTTGCTTTTGCTGATGATATTCACATCATAGGAAATTCAAAACAGGCATTTGTCTTGCTTGAAAAGGCAGCTGGAAAGATGGACCTGGCGATCAAAGAAGATAAAATCGAATTTATGGTAGTAACAAATAGATCGGTGGATCTATCCCCTTTGAAGAGAATCAATTATACATTTGATACGGCAAAGCAATTTAAATATCAGGGCACAATAAGCAACAAACTATGTTAAAATTGAAATAACAAACAAGTTATCTATGGCCAACAGATGCTTTAATGGCCCTAGAAGTCTCAACTCAAATCTGAACTAATTAGTATAAAAACTAAAATATAAGACCTTGATAAAATCTTTACGAATCTAAATGCTGGGTGCTTAACCAGTCAGAAAAGGATCTTGATTTTTGAAAGAAAAATATTTTTTTTTAAATTTCTAATGGCGGGCAACCTTGAGCAAGCAAGTACATTAGCCCATTTGCCACAACAAGGCTGGAAACTGCTACTCATTTTATCTTTACCCGCTATGCACCTGTGAACCAAGTCACGGAGGTACGAGTGGCATCGACCATGCCACACCACAAACCCGTTTATAGGGTGGGCCACATTCATTCATCATCTGAGGAAAGGACAAGAAAAACAGAGAGAGAAAAAGAGAAAGTATATCCATGCCCGAGCCGGGATTCGAACCCAGGTCCTCCCTATCCGTAGTCAGTTACGCTAACCACTAGACAGGTTAGGTGGCCTGAAAGAAAAATATTGCGAAAAATTTTTAAACAACTAAAAATAGAATATAGAAAACTTTATACAACCATGAAATTCATAATATATATATATTAGGCTGGGGAAAAAGAAATCCATTATTTTTACGTGAACTTTTTGCAACTTCTTTCAGATTCGCTTTGTAAAAAGGTTTAAAACAGTTTTCATATAGATTTTTAGGTCTTGTGCGAAGCTACGACTGCTGACATGCTGACAAGTTTGATAATTTTTGATATTTTATAGACATTCTCGACGATGTTGTATCCATGCGAGGTGCATCTTTGGCATCCAAATACCCAAACGGAATCGACGAAACCAAAATTGTGCGTAACTGGTTGTTACAGTCATATATAGGACGATAAACACCTTTCACAATTTTAGCCACCTGGTTAGCATTTTCGCCATTATAAAAGAAAAACTAAAATGTATCGAATTTTCTGTTTGTTGTCTTCTATTTTTAAAACCTTGTACTCATAACTGAATTAATGAAACAAAAAACCGCAAGAGAATATTTTAGTGTCAAATGTCATTTTTCCAATGAGCATAAATTTGAAATTGTTTGATAGATACCTCACATCATATCATATCATATCTCTCATATCTCTCATCATCATATCTCTCATATCATAAATATATATATATATATATATATATATATATATATATATATATATATATATATATATATATATATAATGATCCCCACATTGTAAAAATAATAAAGTAATAAAGGCTTCCCGTATTAGATGGCTAGGCTATATTTATGGATATCATGATTCTTTTGAACAAAAAAAAATTTTCTTTCAATAATAGAGGGAAAACGACGTAAGGGAAGACCCTTTACTGGATGGTTAGATAGTGTGTAAAAAGAACTGCTAGTAGTGAACCAATGGAAAGCTTTTGTCAAGTGAAGGAAGCTTGGTACACACACACACACATATATATATATATGTATGTATGTGTGTATGTGTATGTGTGTATGTATGTATGTATGTATGTGTAAACATCGTAAATTAAATATTTATTTACATTATTTTGCAAAAAAATATTTTTAACACATAATTTATATGATCTGCTGAAGGTTTTTCTTTTACCAATACTAAAAATTTAAGCATTCCTAAAAATACAAATTTAAAAGAAATTTAAGGAAAATAATTACAAGATTGAGACTTGAAACGTATTTAAGTGTAAAAATATGCATTCAGATAACAATATAATCTTTGAAAAAAATATTACTGACTGCCTTATCACATAGTATCACCTGTCTTTCAGTCAAAACAAATATTTGCTTTAGAGTGTCTACGTGACTATAAACCTTACCTACAATTAAGAAAGGGATAATTTGATCTGTTATCATCTTTGCATATTTATTTGTGATTTATTTTGGCAGATTAAATCTCAATTTTGCAAATGAAATTTATTTTTCATCTCTCCAGTTTCGCTTATAAATGGATGTATTGATATATTTTAAGATAATAACTTTCTATGTGCAACATTCTAGACATATCTGGTTGGTGCTTAAGATTGGGATATTATTCGTTAAAATGATTGGTCTTAGATTCGACCTTAACCTATTTTGTAAAACTGGAGAGTGATGTCACGTTTCTCTGTTCTTCATGCAAATCTACCGACTTGATTGCTTTGTTTTCTATATTTTTTCCTTGCGTTGATGTGAAGGTGGTCTTATATCAATGAAAAGTCTCTCACAGATTAAAATGCTTAAAATAATATATAATGAACAGTCTTAAGTAGTAGGCAGCTTAACGACCTAAGGATGTCAAAAATCATTTTAATACGTACTGTATAAATTCTCTCCTGGAAGGATTTTCCATAGATAGTGGGCCATATTTACGTGTTACAATGGATGAAACCATGAAAAATTTTGAGCTTTCAGCCCTTCAAATATGCATGCCGAAAGCAGAAGCACAACATCCACCCTCATTGTGTCAACATCGGCTTGTTGACATAGCTAAACCTATTTGTAATAAGGAGAGCTCCATTCCTACTCCGATAAGAAACATTGTGTTGATAACACCCATGAATTTTAATAAATCGTTTCCAAATGAAATTTAACATAAATTTTGTAAATCGGAGAGAAGAGTCTAAATTGTTATTTAATAAAATTCAGAATAAAAAGCTATTGCCTCGATAATTTTTTAAGCTTTTACTTTTTAGTTTCCAAAACCTTCTATTCAGATCCAGAGGGAATTATATTCAGAAATCCAACAAATATTAACATACATAGCATTATATTTTTTTCGCTTTATTTCTTCCTTTAATCTTCATCCTTATTATGTTCTTTCGCAGGATGCGTTGGTCTAGTTAGTTAGAGCATCGTTTTTGTTATCGGAAGGTAGTGAGTTCGAATCCCGACCTTCTTAAAATGCGTCGCATTGCCTAATGGCAGCTGAGGCAAGTAAAATGTTTAATGGTTGCAATGTCCTCTATCTAAAATGATAACTCTTGGCCCTTGGTAGGCCAAGTCTGGAGATCTTCTGCATGGCCAGTGCTTCTAAGTTACGTAGACCCATCCACTTTCGAGATCTCGATGGCACGTTCACTGGGTACTTTCCTATAAAATACTTCTATCACTTTTGGCCCCTTTAATGTTGAATGGAGAAAATCCTAGGAGCCTCAGGCATTGGAGAAAAGTACAACTTGGCAG
>JAPDSC010010850.1:31331-45189 GCA_026290005.1 Latrodectus geometricus | reverse complement strand
ATATATATATATATATATATATATATATATATATATATATATACCACGACGAATTTTATGTTCCCAGTCGCCCTTAGTGAGCACGATATATATATCTCTTTTCAACTGAATAAAATTATTTTTATATTAAATAATTGATTGATTGGTGTTAAACTTGAGTGATGTACTGTAATATTCCGCTTAACATTGTTTATTTAAAAACTGATTAAAATAAAATACTCTTTGGTTCAAGGAAAGCCACTATGCTTTTCGAAAATATTACATGGCATTTCTACAATTAGTAATATAAAGTGTGATAAACCACATCAAAAACATATAATATGATCAATTTTTTTATTGTTATAAATAATATGAAAAAGAGACGCAGAATGCAAGCAGAATTTACTACAATTACAATTAATTTTAAAGGCCGCAGTGGGCTGGTTGGTTAGGTGTCTATATAGAGACACCTAACCAACCAACACCCTAGTATACTCCCTAGTATACCCTCCTAGTATAACCAACAGTATACTCTCCTTACTAGGTGTTGTTCTCTTTACCATAGTTGCCGACAGTTTTTCTGTTCTAAAGACCATTGACTACAAAGCAATTGATTTAGGTAAAAAAAAATCAGATGCAGAATTACAATTTCTATAAAACCAATCATAATATCGATTCTAAAACCAATCAATAACAATAATTATTAATCATAATAATTATTTTTAATCAACTTCGATACCATCTGAATTTCCGTCAGTCAGCACAAATGGTATGATTTACTGCGATTCTTTGCAGAAAAGCACACACATTCACCTTTATACACCCAAACCTTTGCGGAGAATAGCTTTTAAAGCAACATGTTTCATCCAGTAAACCGTTCTAAAATGAAGTTAATAACAAAAAAATTAATAATTTCGCCCAAAAATCTTGAAATACGTTCGAAATTAATGTCGAATTTGTCTTAAGTGCCAACAAAACATAGTTACCTGCTATATTAAGAGTCCTATGCGAAACTATCATTTGGTCCGTCAACACTTCAATGAAATCCAAATCCACATTATCGATACTAAACTAATATCATACATCCATAACGATGTGGAGAAGCCCTGAACTTTACTAATTGGTTAACAGGTTTAAACTTCTCCATCATCAGTAAAGGGAACTATACTAATATCAGAAAGAAAAATAAGAAATTGATAAATCAGAGTTGCAAATATTTCAGTCTATTTATTGAATAAAAAGAAATGAAAATTTTGATTGGTCTTCTTAAACCTTGCTACCAATTAGCTGAAGATGCAATTTTAAGCCAATATACCAGCATTTCATCCACCATACTTGTTTCTATTGACAGTAAACTAATAAAATCAGAAAAACTAAAAAAGTTTTGTTTTTATCGCCTAAATAAAGTTTTAACAGAAGTGGCAGAAAAGTTCAAGTACATACTAGATTTGCCAATATTTTTTAAACCTTTTAAATTCTTTTACGTTTACTTGGTCATTAATGGGAAAGTCCAGTCTTCCCCTAGCAATCGTAAGATAGAACAATTTACTTATTACAAGCATGAAAATCATTGAGATATTATGCTTAATTGCCCAAATATAATGTACTATATATCTATTATAAATAATTTATAATGGAGTGTTATCTACTAATAAGCTCGATACTTGTTTGCCATAGGAGTATTAGATGATTCCACTTGTAGATTTTTGTCAATACATGGAGGGAACTTCATTACAAATTCTTTGTAAACACGAAACTTTTTCTATACTAAGATTTGAAGATTTGGTCCAGCATTTATTTGAACCATGGATACTGGAGGGTATCCCTGTTAAATGACTGCTGAATTTTACTTCAGCTATTAGTTTCTTTAAATAAAGGCTTTCTTTTTAGAGTATGGTATTTTAAACTTTTCGTTTCATTATTAGGTTCTTTTGGTATCACCCTGGCCTAAATCAAAATCTACAGTTTGAAGTGGATTTTGAATCTACAGTTTGAAGGCATCCACTTCCAAGAAAGAATCCAAACCCACGACTGTTGAACCGGAGGCCAATTCAACCTATTAAAAATGAGGAATCAGCTTGTATGTTGATCACTGTTAAACTGTGTCATGATACATTGTGTTTCTCAAAGATCTCAACAATTATGAGACAGATCGTAAGTAATCTTTCACATGGAACAAGATTCTTTCGCGTACAGAGAGTTTGAAAAAGGATTAATTTGTTTTTTTTATCCCAGAACATTTCGCCACTTAATGTACAATTACATGCAAAACTTTTCGCTATCTTTCGAAATTTCAAAGTAATCAGTTGTCCCTATATGTGTATCCGACTGCTGTTCCCTGACATCCAAAATTTTTATTAAATGAAATACACTCCTACTAAATTTTCTTATTTAGAACCAATCTGTAATTTAAACCAAATATTACGGCAGTTATTTTAATTTCATAATTTTTGCAAATTGATTACTTTTCTTTTTCGTATAAAATTGATTCTATCGATCAAAAATAAAAAAATAAATAAAAAGTTCGCAAATTCTTTTCTACGCCATTTCTTTTCTAAAGGGGAATCGTAACTACTTTGAAAAACGACATTCTATTATGTATTACATTCAAAGATTATGATCCCCAATATGAGAAATGGAACATTTTTATTCTGTTTATAGAATATTCTCAAATCAAATGTTTCCCTTTTTTGCATAAACTTTCCATCGAATAAGTTGTTTTTTATTAACGTGTAAGTGTAAATTCTTTTTGGAATTTTTAACGGAATTTCTTAGAAGGTATTTATTTGGCTCCATATATTTTATTAATATCGATCCAAAGATCTTAGTCAACATTTTCCGTAAAAACATTCCTTTTTTATGATACGTTTTCAATAACGGCCATGTAAATAATGAAACTTTCAATAGAAATAAGTGGAGTCACATAATCAATCTGCTTTTTACGAAAAAGGTTCTGTAAAGTGATTATAATCATCATGCACGAAACAAAACGTCTTGATTTAAATAGTTCATTTATCGCAAAATACATGCAAGGTGATGTGAAACTCACATAAATTATAGTTCATTAATCTCAGTTATTCAATTTTATTTGATGTGAAATTTAAAAGAACTACACAAGTTTTGGTTTGCGCAATGCAGCCAAAATCTCCTGTATTTGTTTCCTTTGTGTTTGGAGTGTATCCTAAATTATCTTCAATAACAATACAATTGTAAATAAACAGTCAAGATATTTCTTATTTCTTCTAAAATAGTTTGTTAAGCAAATACAATGAAAATTAAGATAGAGTATGGATGGAAACTTATAGTTTCTGCTTTGACAGTTGCTGGAATTTTTGTACCACTGGAAGTTAAAAAATCAAAACGGAAAAACAAACTTAAAACAATAACTATCAGGATGGTAAAATATTTTTGGGATGCATTATTTTTCGCTGGTGCAATCTATGGTCTTTGTGAATGGATTTATTTAAAGTTTTCTTTGGCTTACCTGATGGTTTTTAACGATATTATGATTTTGTTCATAATGAGATTATGTTTTGTGAAAAATATTACATCCTGGATGACAGGCCTTTATCAACTAAAACATCTTCTGAAATTAAGAGAAAAAAGTTCCAGCAAAAAACTTATGGCACTGTGCTTGCTTTTTATGCATGTCTTAATCATAGCTTACACTTTTATTATTGTTGCTAAAAATACCTATCTTTTAAAAAGTTCTCTAAGAATATTGACAGAAGGCTATTTGGAAAAGAGAACAAGTTTAAAAATTCTTGTAAAAATTTGTTATTTAATTCTAATTGCTGGGAAAACATTTTCAGTTCATTACGTTCCATACGTAGCGAGCATATTCTGTTACATGACTTTTCAATTACAGAAAAGGCTGGTTCAAACATGTAACTCTGAAACACGCAGAATAATGAATGCAGATATTACATCAGAAAACATTGGTTATTCCGCTTGGCTTGTGGTAATCGTATCTAAAAGGCTTCAGTCTGTCAATCAAGCAGCTTCTCCAGTGATATTTACTTTAATATGTTTCTGGGTAAATCGTATGTTCAGCCGTTCTTTGGGTATTTATTCACTCTATCCGAGGATGAAAGACCAATTTGATACACGTATTAACGTGTTACTGGGAATAAGAAATGTGCTCGAAATGCTCGTGTATTTTGTGCAGTTTTGTTATCTAGTCCATCTGGTGTCAAGAGTTCAGGAATTGTGTTTGCGACATAAGATGTATCTGTTGCATCTAGCATGCAAACGAAAGCAATATTATCTTAAATATCGATTGTCAAGCAGTTTGCTTTTATTCACTCGCATCGTTGATGATGTGATATTAAAAGTCACAGTCAAACCTCTTGGATTTTTCATGCTGGACAAACGTTCGATTTTAACTTGTTTAGGTGTTATTGTCTCTTATAATGTAATTCTTCTGCAGTCAATCTGAACATGGGCAAAATGAAAATTTCGTTTCAATGGAGAAATGCAAATAATCATTCATACATCAGAAGAAATGACTTGATCTTTTTTAATTGCAGATGGAATACTACAGAGAAATTTTGTATTTTTATCCATAGGCATATCTGAAACAATTTTTCTTTACTTAAGTACATCATATTTTAGTAAATGGAAGAAGAATTTCACATGAATTATATGGAACAAGTATAGGATATCATTTGGATTTTTAAAAAAGAAAAAGTAAAATTCAAGCTAAGACTCTGGTACTGAAAGACAAGTATTAATTCTGATAAAGGCATTAGACGACATAACAACAATGTTAAAAAACTTGAATCCCACAAATTTAAAGTTAATTTCGAAGTTTAAAATATCAAACTTCAGTGTCTTCATTTAATTAGAATCTTTCTAACTGTGAATTAAAAATATTCTTAAAAGTAAATTCATAATTCAATGCTTAACAGTTTTGTTGGATAAAACAAAAATGTTAATTAGAAGTATAATTTTAAGCTTTCAATTACCTTAAAAATTTTTTATACATTGATTACTTTAAGAAAAAAAGAGGATTCAAACAATTTGCATTGAAGAAATTTTGATATCCAGTTGACGCCTATGATCTAAAAAGTTCTGCAAGATCATTTAGTACCTATTGGCGAATCAGATAATTCTTCACAAACAGAGGATGCTGTTGTTGCTTATACCCCTGGTGCATGAAAGCCCACACCAAGTCCAGAAGATCTGGCATAGGGTAGTTTGCACTTCTTTTTTGGAGAGGAACCACAAGGGCGGAAGACTGATTGGACCTCTGAACCACATGTCATAGATACCCGTTTATAGGGTAGGCAACCATTCATACTCCATTCATACAAGGAAAGGACAAAGACAGGATAGAGAGAGAGAAAACGTACATCCATGCCCGAACCCAGACCTCCCTATTCGCAGTCAGACATGCTAACCACTAGACAGAGTAGGTGGCAACAAAAGAGGAGTGCATTAAGAGCCAAAAGAATTTGAGAAACTTCCAAATCTGATCATCAGCCTTAATGAATAAATACAACACTCATCTCACACAATTTACTAATATCCTGAAGACAACTGATGATCTGGAGTTGAACCTAGAAAAATCCTTAAATTCGATCCTTAGGTACATACAAAAGTATATCAAAAATCAAAATATTAAAAGTAAAATCAAAGGAAAATCTGAGTTTTACTATGATAAAGTATATTCACTCTTTCTTATCTTTACTCAGAAATTCATTAAGCCCACGTTTTATTTCGATCAATTTATCAAAATATTCTATTTTCCAAATCTAAATTTAAAGTTATTAATCCTTTGTACTGTTTTATCAAAAATAAATCCTGTGATGAATTTGTTTATTTTGATAAAGATAATAAGTTTTACTGTTGCGAATACCATACAAAGCAGAGTATGGTGTTTATGATACTTCTAAAATTAATAAAAATATCCAAAGTTAATTTCGAGCAGTTTAATATTTTTATCCGTTATAAATTTAAATATAATGGGTGAAGTATTTGGAGTCTTTCCTTTACATATTAATTTTTTTTATTATATAAAAAAATTTTTAGTTTTTAATTTGTTTAATGTTCTTAACATTTAATTTTTTTCCCTGATGTTTATTGAAAGCTCATGCAATTATTTTTAATCAAGCGTAGCTTTGAAATCTTATCTGGTAAAACAACAAGGAATATTATGAATTAAAAGTAATCCTTGAAAAAACAGAACAGGATGATGTGGTATGGAATATGCATGTGGCAATAATGCTGCAATCTACTTGATTAATGAAAACGTTTTGTCAAATAATAAATCACATATTGATAGAGCAAATTTTAATATTTAAGCATCAAATTATTAATAGAAAATTTGAATACAAGTTAGGTCAAAGATATCTGTTATAAATGCAGAGCAGAATAAGGCAGACCTGAAACTTCTTCCAAAGGACGATACTAAACAGGCTTTATAAGCGCGCGATACAAAACACGCTTTTGTTCGCTAGTACACACACCTCACCGAAATTTCTCGCGTTTTGTGCAACAATAGATTGAATTCAAATTGTAACTGTTATAATGAGTAATCACCAACGTTTAGATGATGGAATGAGGGGGCGAATAGTGGGGAAGATTGAAGTAGACAAGTATCAATTCTAGATTGGTAGAGAGTTCAATTTAAAGCCAAGTGTCGTGTAACTTATGGAAACAATTTCAGGAGATTGGATCTATTGAGAGAAAGCCTGGAAAAGTCATCCTTAAGCCATGATCGCTGGAAATGATGGTCATTTGTCTATTTCACTAAAAAATAACAGGGATACTACAGCTTCTCAGCTTTCTTGTGACTTATAAATTACTACAGAAATGCAAGTTTCAAGGGTGATTGTTTTCCGAAAACTTCATGAAAGAAGATTGTTTGCTGAAAGAACCGAGATTTGCGTCCCGGTCACTTCTAAGCATAGGAAATTCCTTCAGGAATCACAGCCATCTTGACTGTCGTGAGAGCACTCCTGTAGGTTTCACCTCCAGGGCTGGCCATCTTAGCAATCTTCGACGCGGTGTTCTGCTCCATCTTAGTATTTTGTCTTTTTTGGCCTTTGCACTTGGGTTTTTCAACCCAAGTACCATGAGTGATCTTCCTTTCTTTAACAAGCTTCTTTCTTTGGGCACCAGAAAGCCTGATTTTCTTTATATTTATCTTATCTAGAGAGGCAGTCATGCTACTGATAGCTTCCTGATTCGCTGTAGATGTAGAAGGCAAATTGGAGGTAATTTCTATCTCCTTTTTGGGGAGATCCACTTCTGCTCCCTTGATTATCTGTTCCTGGATTGCCTTGTCTACCGAAGACAGGTCAGAACTCAGGATTGGCACCTGCAAAAGCAGTAACATTAGTTGCTCCGCCCTCAGAGTCAGAAAGAACAGCCTTTTTCTCTCCCAGAACACACAAAAGTAAAAACTCAGCAAAATAAAAGTCAACCCAGTATTGCCTGTGATGGTTGGCAAGGTAAAATACTCTAGAGGTTCGCCAGGCAACTAGAGGCTCCGTTAAGACACTGTAACAGCAGGGCCACTCACCCTACGCACGGGTCGCATAACACCAGGGTTACGGGAGTTGGTTCGCAGCTTCTTATTACGCATTCGAAGCCATCCTTCTACAGAACGTCCAGCTACCCACCTCCTACCGACGCACCTGGTAGCCGCTCAAACCCCAGGATTAGTCCAGGTTTAATCACCGATTCCAGCAGTAAGCTCATATGGATAGAACCAGGGACTAACTATCTGTGTTCCAATATCCACGAAATCATATACATGACAATTTTTAAAAAGATGTATATTTGCAATATAAAAAAATAAATTCATATTTAATATATAAAAATACTGTAATTATATTCTCAACTGTGTGTAATATTACATATTATTAGATATAATACCATATTGTAAGTGAAAGCATAATTAAGTTAAGAAATATACGTTTGTTATACAGATATATATGTTACTAGCGTTATTAAAATGAGGAGTAATGTATCACATGTACTTAACTGCAGATTATTTTAACTGACAATGCGGTTTTTCAAAATTTTATACTGCAAAAAAATTTTAAAAAAATGATAATGCAGATTCTAGTATACTATTTTGAGGTATTCTTTTAAAATATAATCTTACCATTTCCTGTCACGTACATATTTTTTTAAGTTTTATCAAAAAAGGTAAATACTATAAATGAATGAAATAAAAAAATGTTGCGAGCTATAACATTTTAAGTAAAGAAATTAATGTCAATCTCCAGTCATATTGAAAGTAAATGAAGCAATAGCGAATAATGAAAAATATTAGTCAAATCTAATAAATCTGAAAACATAAACTTTGTCCCTGTTATATCAAAATAATTATCCAAATATGTATTTTATATTGAATTTATATAAAAATGTTACAATGTATAAAAAGTGCATAAATTGTGAAAATTTAAAATTTTTTGTAAATGAAAATTTAAAATTAAAATAACACAGTCCTTCTAGGGCACCATTTTTACCAAAAAAATACAGGGTCAATACATTATTTAAATTTCAGAAAAAAATAAATAGAGCAGTTAACTTATATCTTCTTTTAAAATATAAGACAAAAACATTTTAGAATTATATATTCTAATTTTTAGATATTCTGTAATACACATATTCTAATTTTTATATCTGCACTATTACGAAAAACGTAATCATAAAACTAAAACTGTCTGATCTTAAAAAGTAAAACGAAATAAAAACATTTAAATCGTGTCCTTGCCGATTTAAACTAACCTTAAAGTGGATGTTATGATTTCTTTATTACGTGCATAAACAATCAAATATTGATATTTTATGTGCTTTATATGCTACACGAAATAAATTTATCGTTACTTAATGATTATTAAGTATTTATTTTTTAATAGCGGTATCAAGAGAGACAAATCTCCAATAAAATATAAAATAACCAATCCCACTAAGATATTGGTCAAAATTTTCTTTCCAACTGAAGAGCTAATGCCACTGACAAACTGACTTATTTTTGATGGGTGGACAAAATAGTATATTCAACATTATTGGTGAAAATGATTATTTCTTTAACTCACTGACTAATTATAAATAAAGTGACGAACACATGATCTCAACTGTAATGAAAAAAACAACCACTTTATGGTTAATGAAAATACGTGGTATATAAAGCAAATGACCATGTTTTATATACTACGTAAGGGAAAATCAATAATAAGTGATATATACATACAAGATTATATATAAAAATTGTATTTAGTTTAAATTTTCAATTAACCCCATCGCAATAAATGTACAGGCAGAAGTCAAGAACAATATACATCCTTATTTTATTGTTCAACAATGGCCAATATAAAATGTGTGATTCTACTTCTATTCCAAGGAATATAAATTTTGTTCTTCGTGTGTATACATTTATTGATCAATTTTATTACAATAGATCTAATAGAAATAAATTCAATCAAATTTAAAAGTTGTTTTACGTATTTAAATTTTCCAATTATTAATAGTCCATCGACATTTTCCTCACCTTGTTTCAGACGATAAATAAAATTCATATCACCAATACATTTACAATATCCTTGAGCAGTTAAACCCATTATATATAGATCAAGATCTTCCATCTTTTAACTGTGACCTTCTTTCTATCTCGATTGTTTCCGGATCATTTGCCTTATCAGAATAAGATAGCTATTTATACATTTTGTTTACTAATATTGATATAATTCTGTTTCTACAATAAAACGTTGCTATTGATAAACTCAAATTATAAGAAGTGAACAATTCTGGATTATGAGTTCCTTAACACTAATATTCCACTCTTTTATGATTTAACGAATATGAATTATTTATTTTAATATATTAAATGAAAAAAATGGGAACATAAGGATTCAAGGAAGTTATTCAGTAACAATAAATAAAACCAAATTTAAAGTTCAGTTTAAATAAAAAATAAGAAAATGTTAAATGAACATCTCAACGTACATGAAATTAAAAGCAAGGGGGAAAATATCTTAGACCAGAAATTCTGCTTTCGTGATCGTTCAGTTTCTCTGATCTCAAATGTGAAATTCAAGTGTTCAGTTTCGTATTCAGAAAAAATGATTTGAAAATTTCACAAGGTGAAGTATCGAACTCAATGGAATATCTGAGCTCGAGAAAACATAAAGTGTAGGGGATTCTTTTGAAATGGCAGAAAATTACATTTTAAGTCTGCAGAATTGATTCTAAGAAACAGTTCTTGAGCGATGTTTTATTTTCGAAGGTTAAGACATGCAATCATTTCTATGCAGCCTTTTTTTTTGTTTTTGTTCATTTTTCATATTCTGTTTTCATATTAAGTTGGGGAAAAGAAATCCATTATTTTTATATGACTTTATGTAACTTGTTTCTGATTCTTTTAGCATTAAAGGTTTATAACTGTTAAAGGTCGATCTTCAGATTCTAAGCGATGCTACGACTGCTAACAAGCGGTCAGCTTGTAAAAAGTTTGATATCGACAATTTCATCGGTGATGCACCAGTGCGGAGGTGCATCTTTAACCCTTCTTTGCATAATGGTGGAAATTTCCATCATAACCTATAATGCCCCAAAATTATATAAAAGAACAAGTTCACTTTAAGTTGATCGTGTTTGGATACCTTTTTTAATGTCCATTGCATAAAAAGAAACATAGCTGTCAAAAATAAACAAGTGTCATTATCAGTGAAACGAGCTTAAAGTTGTCTCATTCCGCTGTTTGTTGTAGTTGCAATAAACGTATGATTTCGTTTATAATTTTGTTTTATTATATTAGAGTTTCTATTGCTAAAAAATTGAAAATCAGTGGAAGAAAGGTTTGTAACACGTGTTTCTGTTATTTCCCTCTTTTATTTCTATTTAGTACTAAGCTAATGATCTAACTTTGGATGATGATGGAAATTTTTAGCATATTGTTTTTTGCTAAATTTATACTATAAATATATAATAAGATTTTTTTTAACCATTTTTCCTTTAATTTTGAACATGAATTATATCAACTTGATTTATTTCACCAATAAAGAAAAAATCATGCAAAGAAGGGTTAACATACAAAAATACCCAAACTGAATCGTTACCACGATTGCACGTAACTGGTTGTTACAGTATCCGAACCATGAACTCCATTCAGAATTTCAATCACTTAGTTTGAGTTTTCATCTTTATCAAAGATACATTCCAAAACGAGCCAAATTTTCTCTTTGTTAAATTCCTCTTTTAACATTTAACTCATAAATGAATTCGACCAAACAAAAAAGAATAAAAGAATTTTTTTAGTACGAAATGTCACCTTTTCAACGAGCATGAATCTGAAATTGCTTTATCGATACTTTAAGAGATATGATCACTGCAGCTGTCAACTGAAAAAATAATGGATTGCTTTTTCCCAACCTATAATATTTATTTTATTGGTAATAAACTTGAAACAACGTTTTGATTAGAGAATCGTATTGCCTACGATTTGTGGATTACTAATTGCACTACTGATGCTGAGATCCAGTATTTTTTTAAGCAAGATTTCGTGTAGATTTTAATCCACCAAATCTATCTCGTATCTTATATCCCATGTCTCAGAGTATGTTCAACAATACTAAGTATAAAAATCGTAAGGTGCTTTTGCAAGAAGTGATCATGATTTGGAATCAACCTATGAAACTGATGCTCCAGGTGCAATGCACTTGTCACGTTATGATTGGAATGATGTTGCAGAAAAAAGTGACATCTAGGTCATGTTTGAGTAAGCCTTTATTACCATCGTAACTGAAGAAATGCAAGAACATTTTCTTCTTTTTACTTTTTATTCTTTTTTTTCATTTACTACATTATTTGAATATTTTCTTCTTTACATTTACTTGACGACATGAGTTGAGATGAATGACTTTAAATGACCATGAGTTTTGACTAAGAAATGCACTGCTTTTCAGAATTTCTTTTCAGGACTTTTTGAATGTAGACTTACATGAGAATTGTACATAAGAATTATCGGATTATTAAATGATTGAGGATTAAAAAGAATATTTTGATGTCAAACAAAAAGAAAATGGTGTCTACATTAACCATTTACAAAACAAACCGATTAATGGCTAATAAGATTTTCTATGTGAAAAAAAATCAAAAATTTGGAGACGATATCCAAAATGCTATCGTCATATATCCTGAGCGAAAAATCAACTTATTTTTTTGTTCCTGCATTAGAAACTTACCTACTAATAGCAAAAGATTCTGATTATGAGAGGAATTATATCCTTAATATAAAAAAATTGCTTGTTGTTGTTGTTGTCGTGTGCCAGCCAGGATGGCAATATGGGGTGCGTTTCCACTTTTCCAACTGAACCATATTTGGTGTGGAGTCCGACTTCCTCAGTACACACATGCCATAGGTACCCGTTTATAGGGTAGGCAACCATTCACACACAAAGAAAGGACAAAGACAAGAAAGAGAGAGAGAAAGTACATCTATGCCCGAGCCAGGATTCGAACCCAGGGCCCACCCATCTGTAGTCAGGTCAACACCTCCTAGAGTCTACTCTAGGAGGTGTTGGTCAGGTACGCTAACCACTGTTGGACGGCAAAAAATTGCTTAAATTTAAATTAAAAAAATGTAGAATTACTTACTAATCCCTCAAATATTATAATATTTTTATAATTAAAACAAGAATATTAAATGGTGGTGGGGAGTTTTCATGTAATTTCAGAAACTACTAAACTTTTTTATGGTCGGTTCATCTCTTTCACCTTTTCTCTCTATTAAATTGTTCTTTAACCTTTTAACTATCACGCCTGAGTATTACTCAGGGTAATTTTTTTTGGGTGCATCGTATTGTTGTACCCGAATATATATCTGGAGACGTTTATTTCGGCTTCATATCTTTGTCAAACCAAACTCTGTACCTAGGGAAAAGTTAATGTGTAAGTTAACTACTAAGTTTATTTTATTATTATAAAAAAAATTGACAATTTGTGTACCCAAATCATCAAAATAACATGACAGTTAAAGGGTTAATCCCCGCATGTACAAAATAAAAATAATCGTTTAGGGAATATTTTTGCTACATTTTATTGTGTAACTTATTCACTAGGATTTTTTTTTAAATTTCCAAATTCCTATCAGAAGCATTCTTGTAATTTTTCCCGGATTAAAACATCCTCTGTATCTGTATATAAAAATTAAGGTTTTGTAAATCACATGTGAAATTAAATGTTTACACTTTCCTTTTAAATATTAATGTAAGTATGACTTGTGAAAATGATATAATGTGCACTGATTTATATGAGTCTACCTATTTTTAAAGTAAATACTTTTTTTGCACTTACACTTCGCCATAATAAGACCCGAAACTGCTACTCATTAAACGTTACCCGGTGGGCACCTGTGAACCAAGTCACAGAGGTGAGTAGCATTATCCACGCCATCACAAACCAGTTTATAGGGTGGGTTACATTCATCCATCATCTAAGAAGAAAGGACAAGGAAACACGGAGAGAGAAAAGAAACGTCCATGCTCAAACCGGGATTCGAACCCGGGACCAACAAACAGCCTAGGAGTCATGAACTCTAACTTTTCAGCCATCGGCCCGCTTAAAATAAAAGCTAGTCCTTCTGGTTATCAAAATAGAAGAATTGAAAAAAAAAAAACACAATCTGAAATTAAAAGTTCTTTATTTTTGGAAAAGTGAATAAGTTAATATTTTTTTTCTATACAATCAATACCATGTCCATAATTTGTATTATTTACATTCGCTTCATATAAGAATCCTCAAATTTTTCTTTATTCACAATTTTTCACGTATAACATAGGAAGTATGTTATGAATAACTGAATTATATATATATAATACAAAAAATATTAACATATTCACCAGAAAATAAAAACGAGGCTACT
>JAPDSC010010850.1:0-21331 GCA_026290005.1 Latrodectus geometricus | reverse complement strand
CCTTCAGCAGATCATATAAATTATGTGTTAAAAATATTTTTTTGCAAAATAATGTAAATAAATATTTAATTTACGATGTTTACACATACATACATACATACATACACACATACACATACACACATACATACATATATATATATATGTGTGTGTGTGTGTACCAAGCTTCCTTCACTTGACAAAAGCTTTCCATTGGTTCACTACTAGCAGTTCTTTTTACACACTATCTAACCATCCAGTAAAGGGTCTTCCCTTACGTCGTTTTCCCTCTATTATTGAAAGAAAATTTTTTTTTGTTCAAAAGAATCATGATATCCATAAATATAGCCTAGCCATCTAATACGGGAAGCCTTTATTACTTTATTATTTTTACAATGTGGGGATCATTATATATATATATATATATATATATATATATATATATATATATATATATATATATATATATATATTTATGATATGAGAGATATGATGATGAGAGATATGAGAGATATGATATGATATGATGTGAGGTATCTATCAAACAATTTCAAATTTATGCTCATTGGAAAAATGACATTTGACACTAAAATATTCTCTTGCGGTTTTTTGTTTCATTAATTCAGTTATGAGTACAAGGTTTTAAAAATAGAAGACAACAAACAGAAAATTCGATACATTTTAGTTTTTTCTTTTATAATGGCGAAAATGCTAACCAGGTGGCTAAAATTGTGAAAGGTGTTTATCGTCCTATATATGACTGTAACAACCAGTTACGCACAATTTTGGTTTCGTCGATTCCGTTTGGGTATTTGGATGCTAAAGATGCACCTCGCATGGATACAACATCGTCGAGAATGTCTATAAAATATCAAAAATTATCAAACTTGTCAGCATGTCAGCAGTCGTAGCTTCGCACAAGACCTAAAAATCTATATGAAAACTGTTTTAAACCTTTTTACAAAGCGAATCTGAAAGAAGTTGCAAAAAGTTCACGTAAAAATAATGGATTTCTTTTTCCCCAGCCTAATATATATATATTATGAATTTCATGGTTGTATAAAGTTTTCTATATTCTATTTTTAGTTGTTTAAAAATTTTTCGCAATATTTTTCTTTCAGGCCACCTAACCTGTCTAGTGGTTAGCGTAACTGACTACGGATAGGGAGGACCTGGGTTCGAATCCCGGCTCGGGCATGGATATACTTTCTCTTTTTCTCTCTCTGTTTTTCTTGTCCTTTCCTCAGATGATGAATGAATGTGGCCCACCCTATAAACGGGTTTGTGGTGTGGCATGGTCGATGCCACTCGTACCTCCGTGACTTGGTTCACAGGTGCATAGCGGGTAAAGATAAAATGAGTAGCAGTTTCCAGCCTTGTTGTGGCAAATGGGCTAATGTACTTGCTTGCTCAAGGTTGCCCGCCATTAGAAATTTAAAAAAAAATATTTTTCTTTCAAAAATCAAGATCCTTTTCTGACTGGTTAAGCACCCAGCATTTAGATTCGTAAAGATTTTATCAAGGTCTTATATTTTAGTTTTTATACTAATTAGTTCAGATTTGAGTTGAGACTTCTAGGGCCATTAAAGCATCTGTTGGCCATAGATAACTTGTTTGTTATTTCAATTTTAACATAGTTTGTTGCTTATTGTGCCCTGATATTTAAATTGCTTTGCCGTATCAAATGTATAATTGATTCTCTTCAAAGGGGATAGATCCACCGATCTATTTGTTACTACCATAAATTCGATTTTATCTTCTTTGATCGCCAGGTCCATCTTTCCAGCTGCCTTTTCAAGCAAGACAAATGCCTGTTTTGAATTTCCTATGATGTGAATATCATCAGCAAAAGCAAATATATGAATTCATTCTAAATTGTTTTTACAAATTAAGAGGTGATAGTACTCACCTAGACAAACAATTACCATAGAACTTAGGGTCATATTCAACTCTGAGAGTCAGAAAAGAGGATTCAGAGTCTTAACCTGAGCTTAAAAGTTATTGTTTTGGAAATCAAATAAACTATACCGAACTTGCATAATCATATTTAAACTTTAGTGAAAAATGAAATAGGTATTTCTCAAATGCACTGGCTTGGCGTATTTTACAGAGGAACGCATTACCCCTACCACAGGAAAAAAGGACAATCTTTGCACACAGATTATAATACTATCATTATTTAAGGACGAGACAACATGCAGCGGAGAAGATGTTTTTAACATGTGCAATAAGCCAGGTTTTTATAAGCAATCCCCACTGCAGATTGTGCTGCCATTTATGAGCCAAAAGTCGTACTTCCACCTTCGTTTGAGGATGCTCTATTCAAAAACGGAAGACGCCCTCTCTCTGACTTCATTCGTCTAGTCTCTTAATGGGCGGGCTTGGCATTGCCAAGTGACATTAGAACCAACAACATCAATAAAGTTCAATCCTAATTAATGTTAAATAACGGGTAATGTATGCTATATTTCTGTTTATAACTGTGAATGTGTTGGAGATGGTACTTGGGAGTTTTCAACGTTTCGACAAGGAAGTGCCTGAAATTCTATGAATCAAGTAAGGTAAGAAATCAAGGATAATAAATGTTGTTGACAGTCATAATTGTTGATTTGTTGGGTTTACAAAGAGTTATGAGCCTCTTTGATTTTCTTTAAATCTATATCTTCATGAGTACTGGTTTATGAGAAAAAATATCCACCCATTTCCCCCTTGTGTGCTAAATTAGAATAATTATATTTGCCTAATTCTTCTTTGAAGAAATATTCAGTTAAATCTAATCGAAAGATCAATCCATTAACAATTTATAAAATGTTATTAATGAGATCAGTTTTATCACACGCAGCTGAAACGTAAGCAATGTCTAAAAATAATTTTAAAAAAAGGCAGTTTTTGAAAAGGAATATCTAAGAAACATTTTTGATGGCCTTCTGATTCATGATACTTGAATCAGAATGCCATCAAAAATGTTCGATAATGAACGATACCAAATTTATAAAGATTCAGATATAAATTTAACATAGGGATATTCAGAAATTAAAATGGAATCGTCATCTAAATAGGATGTCAAATGCAGAATTACAAAAAGATTTTCCACCAGCAAATCATCACATGTTTGGAAAACTACACGACAGAAATTCAAATGAGTGAATTATCTAGAAAAAATACTTAAACAATCATAAAAGTGTTTAATTCCAAAACTAATGTAATATAATTAGATTGGAATTGTTAGGAAGCTCTGAATCGACTTCAGGTTGTAGTGTTATTGAAGAAGGATTTGTTATTAATCAACTAGAAAACAATATCGTGATTACATTTCTCCCACAAGTTAAAATTCTTTCATGTTTATTTAAAACTTTATTTCTATGACCAGGATATAACTGTGATTTTCAATAAATATTTCATTTCAAATTAATCCGATATTCGTGCATCTCTTTGGAAGATATTTTTAAACGACATTGAAAAAATATCTATTATTTTATTCATAATAGAGACCATGTTTTATATTCACTTTACCTAACCTTATCATTATCCAGTTACAGGAATACTGTAGAATATCACGACACGTCATTTTTATTCTTCAAACTTGAAACCTTATCTGTACACGAATTTGACAAACGGTCCTTATCTTTGTCTGCTTTGTGCTTAACTTGTCTGTCGCGGAATTCATATTTAGCTACGATTAGATTACGTTTCCAAATGCAAGTGATTCAACTGTTTCAAGGTTGCTACCTTAAGTTATTTTTTGATATTTGTATCTCTGTGTCATGCTAATATATGAAATTATCATTTATTTAATCTCATATCTTGTATTTTGATTTTTTTACTTCCAATGCAGCAGGCAATTACAGACTTATCCTTATGCCGTACAGAGATCAAAGAAGCACAAAAAAAATTAAGAATACTTAAAGCATTAAAAGCAGTAAAATCATAAAATCAGGCAGGCAAAGTGTTCAAAGAGTCTCTAGTCTTCCAGTATCGGGAGTAAATACAGCTCTTAGTTAGAGCTGAGTAAAAGGGGATATGGTCAGTATCCATAATCGCACCACTGCGGCAGAAGAGGCAACAAGGATTATCCACCAAATTGAAATGGAAAAGTTGGGCATATAAACAGTCATGTCCAGGTGTCAGTCGAAAGGCAGCCACTGAGTATTTTGATATTAATTGTTAAATTTATTCTCAGACATTTACATATATTAGTAATTTTTGAATGAATACCATTTTCAGAGCGCAAGCAAAACCTCAATTATTTGTGCAAATCCATTAGTCTTTCTTTGTATCCTATTTGTGAGCAAGTTTTATCAAAAGATTGACTTTTAAAATTGGTTAAACGCACTTTAATTAACTATTGACAGTAACCACATATTAACTGTTTAGTAATTATCAAGTGACAAGCTCATCTAATGACTTCATCAACCATTTTAGATCTCCTTTGTAAGGTAAACTTTAACTGTAACAAAGATCATTGCAAACCTTCAATGTGGGACTTCTCTTTACTTATATCACACATTTGATATTTCTTCTTTCCCTTACTAAACGTTATTTTTTACGTAATTTTTTTCTTCCAGTGCTATCATTATACTTTTCTGCATCCCACATTTAAGATCTTATCTCACCATACTTCAATTATCTTCCAGGGAGGAATAAATTCTTTTTTATCAACTGAAGATACTTACTGGACCTTAAAGATTCAGTTAATTATCGTATATGACAAAAAATCTTTACTTTATTAATCTTTGAAACTAACCAGAGTTTAGTGAGATATAGAAATGACCTATTACAAAGGCCGGTGTAAACCACTTCTGGATATGCTAGTTCAGATTTCTGAAATATTCTACTGGAAAAACGGACTGCCCCCAGTGTCACGGATATTCAAAGATATAGACCTTGGTATATTGTTAAAGTATTTTAGAGTATACTTTATTCTAAATACTATGAATAAAATATTTCTTATTTTAAATCTAAATCAATGGTAATAATAAATGACACAAGCATATAAATTTAAACATCTCATTTCTTTTCATAAAAATTTACACTTCTAGGAATAAATGTGGGATAGTAACGAAGCATGGTATGAAGATGCATGTTGGTCAGATATACATATGATTAGAAATGCAACGTGATTGCTCATTGCGTAATGCCACTAGACCAGAACTGAACTATTAAATGGCTTTTGGCTACAGATATTACTATAACTATTCAACTGCTTGGCTTATTTTGGTTCGGTTTAAAGTATAAAGTAATTTTAATTTAAAAATATTTTTGATGGATTCCCCTCATTATAAGGATTAATATTATGAAATAGTAATTTTTTATAGATATAAAAATATTTTTTCTGATTTCTTTGTCTTCTAAAGAGCCTTATCAATTCCATTTCGTCCCTCTTGTGCTCTTAGCTTTTCTACCTCCATTTTTTTTTCTTACGAAATGATAATTTTTGCTTTTTATTGCTGAATTTGCTCCTGATTTTATTTTTGTAATTTAATTGAATAAATTTATTATTTTTTTCTATTATATTTTCTTTCCTCATTAAACTTCAGCCATCTAATTGTTAAGTAATTGAAGAGAATATTTTTTAATATTAAAAATTCGCTTCTTGAAAATTTGCCTATATAGACTGAAATATTTGTATAACGTTAAGAGTTCTCAGATAGGGATGTAAAAACAACCAACACACGATATGCTGACGTTATTTGATGTTTGTAATTGAACTATTACTGCAATAGTAATTTGCTATAATAATAAGAAATTTGGGCATAATTCCCGCAAATATTGAACAGCTCAAATTATAAAATATTTCTTTTGTCGTTAGTCAAGTTCCCAACGTTCTATTTTGAATTGGTAATTCAATAATGATAAATCAATTTGCATAGGTTCGGGTGAAATAATTGCGAACAAAATTACAGATGCTAATTTTAATTAATTTTTTTAAAGCATCACAACACAAAACAAGCATTTGAATAGCTTGAGAAGCCGATAGATATATTTTTGAGACTGGCGTCTCTTACACACCTAATTAGTTAATGGAGCTGGCTAAAGTAGCCCAAACAATTAACTATTCGTAAATATTGAGACTGGCGTCTCCAATAATATATCCCTTAAATAAGATGGCTTAAGAAGCCTAAACAATTAGATTATTCTGAGACTGACGTCTCCAAATCATAACGATCCTAAAGGCTTAGGACACACAAAACAGAAGTTCCCAGTTTACAGAGACATGTACACTCTGTTTTTCTTTTCTTTTTCTTTTTTCTTTTTTTTTTTTTTTTTCCCTGTGTAATCATTCCGCCAACCTTTTCTTTTGGTCTCGAAGAGGAGGGGAGGAAGGTGTGGCCGGATGTTGTGTCAAAGTGCTTTCGATTCTCACATCGTTGAAAGAATATGCAACATTCGTAATAAAACATTGATCAGTAAAATTTATACCGTAAAGCACGTATCAATATAATGTTGAACAAAAATTCTCTAGGTTTACCAGAACATAAAATTCTTATTTATTTATTAAAATTGTATTGTTTTTATAAATATTATAATTAAATGAAGAAAAAATAATATATTATGAAAGCAAAAATTAACTTTACGGATCACGATTTTTTGTAATTAAAATTTTCATTGTTTCTTAAATAAATCAGAAGTTAATTTTTTAAATTTTGCAAAATGTAAATTATACTTTTATTGCTTACATTATATTATTTTTATTTTCAGGAAATATTCGATAAAATGGCGAAAACTCAAATATTGCCCTCAAGACAAAATGCAGGAATAACTTAGAAATTAGTTTCGGAATACTCCAGACCTGAAGGCTGGGCTTAATAACAGAAGAAAACTTTTTAAAACTGAAAAATCGTTAGGTAAATTAAGGAAATTTTTATTTTTGAATATAAATCAAAAAAAATTGTAGATTCTACTTTTTTATTTTGTTTGATCTTTTTTGTTTCGATTTGTTTAATTTATTAAAATAAACATCAGTATTTTAAAATAATTAAGTTCGAAATTTTCTGAACATTTTCAGGCTCAAACTTTAACAATGAAATGAAATTTGCCTATAAAGTATTAAAAAGAAAAACATTATTATAATAGCAAATTTCAAAAATAATTTGTTAGACAAAATAGTAAAAATTTATGAAAAATAACCAAATTTTAATGTAGTAAAATTTCATAAAAAATAAAAATTAATATATTAGGAGAATTTGTTGTTGTTGTTGCTTATCTCCAAGAGGTCTTCATATCAAAACAAGGAATCCGTTGACAAAAAGGAAATCGATATTACCTCTTTTTATTCTTTCAATTTAAATCTTTTTATTTCAGTTAGAATAAAAATAAGCTGTAAAATTCTGAAAAATGATTAACATTATTGCTCCCTGTAGAACGAATAGGAAATTCAGCTTTTGAATTGTATTCTAGTTTCCATATAGTTGTTTTTTCAAAAGAAATAGAAGTGTATGTAATATCAGTTGGCATTTATGTTTAGGGAGAATCATATTTTTCTAAATAACACCTAAAACAAATTCAGTTTTAATTTTTCAGTATTTCTGTATTTATTTTACAATATATAAATTATTAAAAATAAAAATGGATGAAAGTTTATTTTTTTATCAGTAGAAATAAAAAATTATTAATGGATCTACGTCGGTAAAAGGGGCTGCTACTAGTCAAACAGCAAAGAGTGAACGAATTACTGCATAAAGGAATGCTCACTAGTGTCTCGAGATAGAGTCACGAAAATCGGCTCCAGATGGGAATTCCGACACATGCGCACTTGAAGAAAGAGTTGTAGCAAACATATTATTTCTTAAGTCTCAGTCTAATTTGGAATGGAGTTTGCTTGTCGATTTATCTATTTACCTTTTATGATTAACATCAAAAATAAACGTATAAATAATGCTAACTTAATAAATAATTCTTTAGAATGTTAGAATATTTAAATGCGAATTTGCTCTCGTTTGCTGCCTGCCCATGACCGGAATTCGCCATTAAAATCTTAGCCAAAAGTAGTCAAGAAAGGCTTTATGCTAGGCCATCCAGTCTGTTTTAATATATATAGAAAATAAAGCATGAACAATAGTAAATTACGTATTTATAAACAATTAGAGTAAGTCATCACTTTATATATTAATCGGTATAATTTAATATTAATTATTGTTTATATATTTTGTTGGTACATCCATAAATAGACAAATAATCCACTGTTTTAATATTACACAGCATTTGTTTTAACAATTGCGTTGAATTAACTAATACTTCGTTTCATAACTGTTATATTAATAAGTCGTTACATATATTTTGAAAAGGTGGAATATGTAAACCCATTAAATTAAGCATACATTAAGTCATTTAACTAATCCGCTAACTTGATAGATTTATAGCATTATTTACAACGCAAAGTTACGGAATCTTACAGAAATTTGTTACCTAGTGCGCATGCGTCAGAGTTCTCATATGGATCTGACTTTTAAGGCTCTATCTCGAAACACTAGTGTGATGGATCGCTTCTGGTAAAGGTTTATCGGAGGCTTTTAAAGAAGCTATCCAACAGTTACCTAACTTGCTTGTGTTTGATAGGGTAGATTTAAAGTATATTTCGAACCCCAACAAATATCCACACCCGAGACAGGAATTTAATCGATGAAGAGTAGAATTGATAGTATCAAGGACAATAACTATACAGCTAAGAAATAAAAAAAAAAATTTTTTTTTATTGATAAAGTTTACATTACTCGATGCTAATGTTGTTTGCTGGCATTTTACTAATTATTATAAAACATTGTAATTAAATTATTTTATTGTTATTTTTTCAATATCTTCTAATCTTAACTTTTTTTAATCTCATGTCTAAATCTATGCAATTTTTAAGTGTTTGCATTCACTATAAGAATTTTATATTATTCGATTTTTATGTTGTTTGTATTTTATTAATTAACTGTAATATAGCATAGTAATTAGAAAATAATTATATGGTTATGCATAATTCGAAATTTTCTATGCTTTATTTTTATTTATTTATTTTTTTACTCAGAAGCTGAGATTTATGCATTTTTGAATTAGTGTCATTCATTCGAATAATTTCATGTTACCCGAAATTTATATTTTTTGTGTATATTTTATTAATCATTCCTATAAAACATTTTAATCATGACACAAAAATTTATTATATACGATTTTATTACATATATTTTTCGAATGTTAATTGTTTCTTTAATATTGTTTCTTTAATATCTAGTCTAGATCGATATATTTTTAAAATAGCGGAACTCGTCACGAAACTTTTATATTAATTGATATTTTTATTGTTCATTTATATATTTTTAATCATTGTATGATAATATTACTATTACAAAATATATTTATATTATAATATTGTTTACTCATTTGTTACTTACATATATTTTTACAACTTACATAAAAAAAAAAATTTATATTTTTTTATATTTCCTAGTTCCTATTTTTCACTCATCAGAATAATTTTATATTGTTCGATATTTCTTGATCATCATTTTGCATTATTTTCTATTTTGACATAAATCGATGCCAATAAATAACCTATTTTAATTTATCTTGTGTGTAAATGAGACGAATATCTTGAATATAGAATTTCTACAAATGAATGAGTAATTTTAATTTATTGGAAAGTTATTTCATCATTCAATATTACTCGCCTTAAAATACTATTCATTTCAATTTAATTTTATTCTTTTTATTTATTTACTTTTTTTATGTTACATGTGACACATTCGTGAGAATGTACAGCTTTAAGAAATCTTAAAATAAATTGATAAAAATTCTTAATTTGAATTTTTTTGATAAAGATTTCCTTGAAATCTTTATCAAAATTATGCTCCAATTTTGATAACAATTTTAAGAAATTTTTATACATTTATGATATGAACTGGAAAAAACAAATATGACCTGGAAATATATTCAGTTTATCCTAAGGAAACCCCAGACTTGAAATTTTAGGTAAAGATTAAATAAATCCAGAACTGTTAACAAAAATAAAAAAATGATTATTAATGACAGTATTAAAGCAAAAAATACGATTAAAATTCATTTTCAAAGTTTCTGTTGTAAATTTTATAACCCAGAGTTTATATTGGGAAAGAAAAATCTGATTTCTTAAAAAGATCATGAATAAGTTCCCATCTTTTTCCTCAAAGCCATGAGACATTTCCATTTTACATTTGCTGTCTTAATAAAACCGGCTTAGGTTAACGAAAAAAAGAAAGAAAGAAAAGAATTTTTCCTTATATTTTCACGTACGAATTAAAGAAAGTATTTCTCCACGAATGGCATCTATTAATCCATAAAATAAAAATATAAAAAAGTGACATTGGGGAAAATGCCAAACCACTTACTAAATATTCTTTTTGACGTCAGTCAGCCTTTGCTTTCCGACACAAATTGCTTAGTCTTCCGCATCTTTATTTAATTCACTTCATTTCAGTTATCAATCACTTTTTTTATCGGTATTATTCAAAAACTATAAGAGGAAAAGGTCACTTCTGCTAATGCAATGAACAGAATTGAACAGAGTTGTGACTATTGAATTGTACTGTACTAGCAGAAACGTACTCATTTTCATTACTTTTTTTAAATATTTGAAAATTAAAAGTAAAATCCGATTCTTATGAAGTTCTTCCTTTTTTCATTTATTTTTCTCTATGTAGACTATAATTACGATTACATTAACTTTCTATTTTAGAATTAAATTTTCAAATTTTGTATGAAATATTTTTATGAAGTTTTTATTTTTTAATTTAATAAGAAGTTATATGTATCTCAAATAAAACAAGTTTCGGTTATCGATTTTAGTAATTGTTTTACTATTATTTTACTAACATTTTAGTTGTATTCGTTAAACTTTTATTAAAATAAGTATAATTATTAAAAAAAACTGAAAATAAAAACACCAATTTTCTATTATTTTCAATTTTTTATAATATTAATGATTTTTATAATATCTATTATAAAATACATCTAAAACGAAATAAATCAGAGTAATTCCGTTAAACTTTATTAATACAACAAAATAAATTGCTGATGCTGCCATCTACTAATACTTATAAATACTAAAACATTTCAGTTCGAAATTTATTCCGTTTCACATAAATATTTTAATTAAGAAATTTATATATAATATAAATTTCTCTTAAAATAAAATCAAATAGATGAAGTATTCAAATGTTATTTGAATGAAAAATCAAGTTTATTTTTCTAATTTTTTATTTACCCGAAATAAAATTCCATACAATGAAATTTTGTAATTTTTTTTTTTTTTATTTTAGATGACAGTTTTATGTTAATAAATATATTTTCCATCCGTAATTTTGGGCTCTTAAAATTTTTTGGTTTATAAAAATGGTAGCTAATTATTTATTTTTCATTTTTTTATAAAATGGTGGAAAGAAAATGTCAATAACGAAAAAGAAATGTTATATCATATTGAAATAATTACGTGAAATGAAATTTTAACTTTTATCAATCAAATTGTTGATAATAAAATCTTGAAGTTAATCATTTAAAATATAATAATGCCAATCAAAACTAATTTGGTAATATTTTATTATTGCTTATTTTTAGGTAACAACGAATCATTCATTGTTGAGAATGATTTATGGATATTAAATGAAGAAGTCAGCATTAAAATTCTAACAGTCAGTTTAAAAAAGATGAAAAAATTTTGAAAGGAAGGAAATCAAGTCGTTAGATAGTATCTAAAAAACATGAATAATTTTTAATTATCGATTAAAATTATACATTACTGAAAAGAATAATTTCTTAAATTTAAAAATTTTATCAATAATCATCTCTAAAATACATACAATTACAAAAATAAAACATGCAATTTTATTTCTTTTTTTAATTTTTTAAAGTGCTTTTTTTAATTATCATAAAAGCCATTTTCGAAACAGTTTTTCTCCCTAAAAGAGAATTTATAATGCAAGATAATGATAACACAATATATCCCATCCTCGTCGCCAATTTTTTGTAGTGTATTTTATAGTAATGTTTATTGAATCAGCTGGAATGTTATAATTATTTTATTGAAAAAGTGACGATACAATTATACACACGTACATCGACGTTATCGAACTGTTCTGTCTGTAAACAATTTTATAGTCTCGAACACAGAATGTTCAGCTTAGCGCTCGTTTTTAAGAATACTGCATTCTCCCACACTTAAATTACGTAGTCCGATAGATAACGTAGTGGCTGTCGTATCCTTGTTGATCTTCGAATAGGAGGACTTCGTAGAGCACCGGAACCATTAGAAACAGCAGACACTGGCTTACCATAATTCTTCGCAATTCGAACTTCTGATGGCATAGAATCGAAAGGAATCGATTTCCTGGTATAAATGACATCAGGTTTTGGGGAAAATGTAACTCTTGGAATTTTAGAAACCTCATTTTTCCTCAATTGATTGATGTGTCGTTTTATAGTTTTCCCGTCATCGAGTTTTATTAAATAGTGTAATTTACCAATTCGTTGTTTAACGGTACCAAATTTCCATGATAGCTTATTGTTGGATAAGAACGGATTGTACACGATCTCCCACACTTAAAATTCTGCGGTTTGGAATGGTGGGTGAAATACATGTGTATTTGAATCTCTTGCTTGGTGGTCGTAATAAATCTAGTTTAATCCGAATCTGGCGTCCAAGATACAATTCTGAAGGAGTTTTTCCGGATTGTAATGGAGTTGCTTGATAACGAAATAAAGTTTCTCTAACCTTCTCTGGTATTGAGTTCTTTTCATTAGACATTGACTTTAATTTCTGTTTAAGGGTTTTTACGTTACGTTCAGCTAACTCGATAGTTGCAAGATAACCTGGAGCTATTGTCTTGTGAATAATTCCATTTTCCTTACAAAATTCAGTAAATTCGGTACATGCAAATATAGATGCGTTGTCCGATATAAGGACTTGAGGCAATCTATGCACACTGAAAATATCGTTTAATAGTTTTATTGTTGAAATAGCTGATGGAGAACTTTGTTGAATTTTAACTTCAGGCCATTTTGTTTTTGCATCCATAACTATCAAAAAATTGTATCCTAAAAAAGGCCCAGCGTAGTCAATATGTACTCTTTCAAAATTTGATAATGGCTCTTCCCAATGATGATTTGATATTTTTTAGGATTATCTTTTACTTCTGCACAGTTTTTACATTCTCGAACTAATTGCTCTATATCTCTAACGATGTTTTTCCAATAACAATAACTGCGGGCTAGGTTCTTCATTTTGACTATTCTTAAATGTGTGTGATGAAATTCTTTTAATATTTCTGTTCGAAGTTTTTGTCATTTAAAAATTACTCCATCTTGTAATGAATATTCATAAACATATTTGTTACCTGATGAAAGTTCTTGTTTTAAAACTGATAATTCTGAATCATTCTCGGTCTCTTTAGAAATTGCCTCAAACGTAATGGAAGAAGTTGAAATTTGGTTAATAGTCTGGCAGTGAATAATATCATCGTCTTGTAAGAAGTTTGGATCTTTTAATTTTAGTGATGCTCTTGAAAGGTAATCGACATTTTGAATTTCTTTACTTTTTCTATGTTGAACTTTATAATTATATTCACCAAGAAATGCTGCATATCTTAGTAATCGGGATGATGTCATTGAAGATATTTTGCTATCGTGATGAAAAATTCTAAATAATGGGCCGTTATCAGTTATTAAAGTAAATTCTCTACCATAGATGTAGTTATGAAATTTTTTGAACTGTAAATTTGATGGCTAATGCTTCATGATCTAGTTGACTGAAATTTTGTTCAGAAATTGTTAGGGATCTAGATGTAAAGGCTACTGTCTTCTTGATACCATTTACTATATAGGATAAAACTCCAGCGATGCTTGTTGGCCTGGCATCACAAGCAACTACAATGAATATGGCATCAAAACCCTATCGCAAGAAATCTTATTTTTTAATTTAATGAAGGCAGATTCACAGTAAGAAGACCAGTGGAATTTTTTTTATTTTTCTTTAAAAGTTGTCTTAAAGGATATGTTAGAAATGATGCATTTTATTTTTAATATATATATATTTTTTTTAATTTTAGCGTTTTACTAAAGTAATATTATGGTGATATCACGAAAGTTTTAATTTAGAACGATTATTATAAATTCAAATTTTATGCCTTTTCATAGTGAAATGGCCATAAAGACTTGCTTAATGCTTCCATTAGAATTAAAAAAAATTTCTGATTGCTTACATTAAAATGTTTTGGTATCGAAAAAAAGCAAAAATTCATTAAGAATAAATAAAATAAAGCGAAGCAAGAAAAGAAGTGAAAATAGCAAATCTTAGCGACAGTACATTCAAATTATTTTGAAAGTATTTTTTCTTCGTTAGATAGAGAGACTGATGTATGATTACATCATCATTTGAGTTAATCAGTATCAAATACTAATCCTCTCAACTCTTGTCAAACTAAGTGGAATAATTTACCATTTAAGATTAGCTCATTAATTTTCTTCGAGTATTTATTAATAATAAAAATTATTTATAATATTTTAGAGAAATTAAGTATACTAAAAAATAGATATGTAATTTCTTGGAAATGCTTTTATAATTCATTTATGTAACACTGCGGCTCTTCCTGTCTAGTGATCAGCGTGCCTAGACTGGAAGGGAGGTCCTGGGTTCGAATCTTGGTTCAGGCATGAATATACTTTCTCTTTCTCTCTCTCTTGTCTTTGTACTTTCCTTGTATGAATGGTTGCCAACCCTATAAACGGGTACCTATGCTAAGGCACGTGTGTACTGAGGAAATCATACTCCTAAGACTCGACAAAAAGAAAGAAAGAAGTTTTACGAAACGTTTAAATTTATACAACTTTATCAAGGAACAAATCATGGTTTATACATTTGCATAAGTTAATAAATGAATATATTTAGGAAATTATACATCTAAAAAGTTACATTTATTTTTTAATAATTATTGTGTTTTTTTTTTTTTTTTTTTTTTTTGTATGCAGAAATTAAACTTTTATTTTAAAATTTAGATTATTTGAAATTCATTAAATAAAAAGTGATATTCAATGATATTTAAATAAAGTTATATTATAATTAAGAAAGTCAATGTATTTATAAAGAAAAAATAGAAAAATCGCTTTTTATTTACCGTAAAAATACAACTACACAAAAAAGTAAATATAATTCCTAAGTTAGTTTTATTCTTAGTATCGTTCTTCACAGGCATTTGATTTATTTTCAATAATGTAAAACAATTAAGATTCATAATTAAAATTGGGTAATGATGCCTATATGACTTACTTCAGAATGCTCAATTCGATATAGTTCAGAATTTCTCCTCCCGAAAAACTCTTGAATAGTTAAATCAATAAATTATCATGCACACAGGATATGATCAACAATAAAGCAGCAACAGTTTATTAAAAGAATTTAACAAATATCAATCCCCTTCACAATAATTTAATATTTAATCAAATTTGAAATTCACAGAAACTGATTTAATCATTCGAAATGTCGAAAGTTTATAAATGAAAAATTAATAAAATAAATATATTTATACAATTGTTGGGTAGTAGAATACTTTCTCGCACCTAGTACTGAATTGGGCTCTGCCAGTTAGTAAAAGCAACCGGATAGGTGTGTTCATAATTTAGAAGAAGGAATCAAGCGAAAGACTCACTTTAATGCTTGATTTGCCAACCCTAGAAGCATCATTTCACTAGGAAGACATTGCGACCCCGATCTGTTAACATATTCTATCCACCTTTAGTGAGCACGATAGATTTTCGGTTAAGCCGGTATTCCAACTCACTACCTTTCAATAGTGAGAACGATGCCATTATCAACCAATACACAGAGACTCTTTTTATAGTCGACACTCGTTTTTACGAACCTTTAATTTATAAAACTCGATTTTACGAGCTAGATCCTGACATTGACCCATAGATACAATGATAATTTTAAATTTCTATTACTAACTAAGATTTTGAAGAATCTTTTTCTTGCGAACTCATTTTCATGCATCTCTCGTTGCCATTTATTTTCAATAGATTTTCTTCTAAATTCCTTTTTATTACTTTTATTTTATGGTTGAGCTACTTGTATCAATGTTTTCATGGGAGAACCATAAAACTTTTTGAATTATGGATTTATGTACAGCTTGATATTGAAATCCTTTTTCCTGCCTCTTTCGTTTGCATTTATTTTTACTAGTTATTTTTTTAAAATTTCTTTTATATTTTATTTCATGGTTGCGAAATTTGGATCAAAATTTTCATTGAAAACCGTAAAGCCCTTCGAATTGGCGATTTATAAATCCACATATATGTACTATCGATAATAAAATTCTAAATTTTTTTTAAGCAGTTTCTGTGGAATTTCTCCCTATAATCTAATTCCCGTCTCACAGATCATACAATAAGAACTTATTAATATTTCCAAATACAAAAATCGTAAAGCAGTATATTTGCAAGTTGTGATTATATTGGAATCACCTTTTAAAATTGAAGCTCTAGGCACAATGCAATTGTTAATTTATGCTTGGAAATGTTGTTACAGAAACAACGATATCAAAGTCATTTTGGCTCTCAGGCTTTATTACCACCGTAACTAAAGAAAACTAGATTATTTTTCTGAATACTTGTGGAAGAAGATGAGTTACTCATACATCAGTTTTGACAAAGCCTTCTTCTTCTTCTTTTTGAGCTTGTCAGATATGTGGCACCTCTGCATTGTTGCACTTTATACCATGCTCCAAGCCCAATTATTTCCTAGTTCCATTGTCTTGGGTCACCTACTTTGTTTATAAAGTCTGATAGGCCCTCAATGGAGTTTAGGTGTAACTCTTTAGGATATGGATTACCTATAGTAGTGAATCTTGTAAGGGAAAGAACATCACACTCATATAGGAAATGATGACAAAGCCTTACTACAATTTTGACTATTTACCGAAATTTCATTTTTGGATTTTTTAAGTGCTCTCTCAAATGTAATTTGCTTGCAAGATTTATCGGATGATCAAATGATTGAGAGCCACCCACTGCGTCTAGTGGTCAGCATGCCTGGCTGCGGATGAGGAGGTTCTGGGTTCGAATTCCAGTTCGGGCATGGATGTATTTTCTCCCTCTCTCTTGTCTTTGTCCTTCTGTTGTATAAATGAGTTGTGAATGGTTGTCTACACTATAAACAGGTACCTATGGTATGTGTGTATTGAGGAAGTCGGACTCAACGCCAAATTACAGTACAGTTGGAAAAATGGAGCAGCGCACTCTATATTTTGCAGCCTAGCTGGCTCAAGATAGCAAATGATTGAGAATATGATGAAGGAGAGTAAAAAAAAGCATTCAGAGGTATTTAATAAAAAAGAATATAACATTGTTTATGGACCATTTGCAAAACAAGCAAACGATTTGATAACAGAATTGTGGTACTTTTTTTTTCTTACAATAGAACTGTAAAATGCTTTATTACATAGAAAAACTAAAAAAACATTTTTTTTTAAAAATTATTTTGAAACCGAAAAAATATGGTAAAATGATTACTTTACCATAAATTTCATCAATAATTGAAAGTTGGAATTATTTTAACTATGAATTTGTGTGAGTGTTTCACATATAATACACATCATATTTTTTTCTTAATAGTAGTTTATCTATAAACAGAGAGCAGTTTGTTAAAAAGGTAAATAATTTTCAGATGTGACCCTTATTTTTCTATTTTACGAACTTTTGAGTTAGCGAAATATTTTGTCTGTCTCTAAGAGTTCGCAGAAACGAACGTTTTTTCTATTGTAACAACATTTTGTAAAAAAGGAAATAAAAAAAAAATCCTACTTTTTTAAACATAAAAATCACACCTTAACTGTATGGGTGTACCTAATTAAATTTTTAAAAGAAAAAATAAATGGTCTTATACAAAATAAAGATAGTTAAGATACCGTTTTTTATTACTTAATAACACATAAGTTATAGAGGCATTGGAAAACCTTTTTAATGTATCTGCTTAATAAAACGATTAATCTTAATTAGAGAGAGAGAGAGAGAGTGATTGCAAAAAATTTAAAGTTAAAAAATAAACAAATTTGAAAAAGGAAAATAATTTTTTCCTTAGTAGGAAGAAAGAGAGAACTATATAAAATCAAGATAAAACTACTTTTTTATTCCTGGACCTCCATGTCATGATTTCATTCCACTGTTTTTTGATTAAAAAATTTAATGATGTCAATTTTAAATTTATTCACTTACTGATGAAACTAATTACAATCATATTCGCAACTAAAACTAGCGACGAAAAATGTAATATTCGTAAAGAAAAATACCATTTTTTAAGAAACATGTAAATAAAATAAAGAAGAATGAAACGTATACTTTTAATATCATTACAAGAAGGATTAATTGCTATTTCAGTCGTAAAATCTTCCAGTAGAATTATTGCGCAAATCTCCTTTAAAGAAAAGCCAATTGATGATTTTTTGTATCTGATATTTTATTGTAATGTCTCAATCTGGTAAAAATGTCCTTTAGGTCCCTTGCATGGCGCGTTTTCAAAAACGCCGATGCCATGGCGAAAATTCTACCGCTATTTCAAAGTGAAACTTAATTAGCGACCAATGAAAAGGCTGAAACAAAAGAGTAATTAATGAGCATGCGCGAAAAAACTTCAACTTCAAACTTTGAGTTGGCGAAGGAGACCTAAACCGCAAATTAACCCTCAATCTAGTTTCAAATCACATTCATGTAAAGTTAATTCTCACTGAAATAAAGTTATGATCCGTTTAGTCAAAATCTTGAGTCCAGCAGCATGACTGACTTCCATTGAAAAGAAAAAAGTATGTAAATCTTGGGTTCAAGAAGATTTACACACTACAAATTTTGCTGAATTCAAGATTCATATATTATTCTCTTTCAGTAAATCTTCCTAAAAATGTATTTTCTAGAGCATTTACGATTTAATATTGTTTTAAAGTGTAAATTTCCCCACATTGTAGGCAATTTAATTTTTGAAAGTTTTTACTCCCAATCAAGTAAACATTTTTGAGTTGTATTCTGCGAAATAAATTAATAAATTTCATTTATTTTCAGTCTATATAAAATTTATGCAAAAATAATTTTGCATAAATTTCAATTTCTCTCAATGTAATGATTCTATTTTTGTACCTATTTTTGAAGTTAAGAATAAAATTTTTTACATTATTTACTATTTTTTGCTTCTAACATTTTTTAATATTATTTAAAAACATTTTTGCAAATATTATTTTAAATCCTAGTAAATTTAAGAAATAGCATTTTTGTGACTACTCTATATAGTTTGTATTTTTTACATTCAATATTAACCCTATTTTGTTATTTTTAATGTTCAATATTAATGCTTTTCTAATCTAATAATTTTAACTTCGTCTAGATTTTGTTTCATTAATTGATCTTTTGACGAAAAAGCCCTCCTTCTTACATAAAAAAAGCTTTAGGTTTCTTTATTATAAAGTAGAAAATTGGAATATACTAGGAAAAATAGTAAATCTTTTAAACATTTAAATACAAAGGAACTAGTGCATCACACGTGAGCATGATTTTTGAGCCTAAAACTCTGAATAATAAACGTATTACCCTTTTCATAAATTTAACATAGCAGAGTTAATAGAAAAGATTTCCACTCTTTCTTTCAACTTAAATTCTACAATTTCAATGATATTAATTTTTAATGTTTAATTCTTAAATATAGAGCTGTTTTCGAGACCGTGTGAATTTTTGCATAAAGCATTGCAACATTTCTATGTAAACTCTTCATCTTTAATTTACAAAATTTATTCGAAGTGTTTAAGAACTACAATACTACTTAGAAATATTTGATTTCAAAATTTACACTGCTAAAAACAATTAAAGGATATTGCAGTTTTAGGTGGATCTTGTGGCTGGGAAACTTTTTAGCTGATTGATACGTGGTCGACGGAATTAGTAGGTTATAAGAGAATAAATTACACATGTTTGGCAGAAAAAAAAGCATTTTATTGCTCATTTGTGGAGGAAAAAAAAAAAAAAAAAAAAAAAAAACACAATTTGTGCATATAAGGGGGAAAAAAAAAGAATAAGAAAAGTTGTTGTCTTCAAGGGAAGTCATTTTCAATAGGGGGTATGGTTTCCACTGACGGCCAGCAACGTTGAACACCTTTGAGGCATGGAGTCAATGAGGCTATCAATCACGAGTTGGGGTATTCTGTCCCACTCTTCCAGAAGAGCTCTTTCCAGTTTGTGGGGGTGATTGGTGACCAGTGACTCGTCTTCCTAGAGCGTACTAAACGTGATCTATTGGATTCATGTCTGAAGAACACACTGGCCATTCCATTCGTAAGATTCGTGCAGTTTTCGTCAATTAAAATGAAGTCATATCTGATTGCTGCAGCGTAAGGGACTACAATAGGTCTGAGGATCTCATCTCTATATCGGCGACCAGTCAGAGATCCATCTCGAATGATATAGAGGTCTGTGAGCCCGTTTATAGAGGTACAACCATATACCAACACTACCCCACCGCCAAATCTGACACTTTCGTGCACGAATGCAGGATTATTCCTACTGCCACGGTCCCTTCAGATGAAAATATGCCTATTATCAGGATGAATAGAAAAACGGGACTCGTCAGAAAAAAGAACATTGCTCTATTCATTTCTCCTTCAGTTCACATGCTCTGTTGCCCACTCCTTGATGTCGCGACGATACCTTAATGTTAGTTTAACGCATACCATCGGTCGGCGAGCATACAGACCTACACCATGGAGCCAGTTTCAGACAGTTTGAGTTGAAACCGTGGAGTCAGTAGTCGAGCGAAGGTGTTGTTGGAGAAGAGAAGCTTTTATATTTTGGCGTCTCTGAGCCGTTAACACCAAACAACGATCTTCATTGGGCGTTGTTGCCCGTCTACGACGTTGCCCTTGTCTTCGGCCTGCACTTCCAGTCTCCTAAAAACGGTTCCAGATCCTGGAAATAACACTTTGTGACACTCCAATGGCTTACGCTACTACGGCTTGAAGTTTGGCCCCCTTCTAACCTACTAACAACTCTCCAAGCTTCTGAACCTGTTAAATGATTTCACTGAGACATCGTACTCATCGAAACAAAGCAATCACTGAATGCTGATCATCCTTGTTTTCATTGTCTTTTATTCAGTTGAAAGTCAAATTTCATTCACTGTCACTGAAGCGACGTTTTTGACGTCGAACTAAAAATTTGCATACTCCACAGTTTGAAAAATCCGAAAAATTTTCATTTGTGGTTCTCTTCTTCCATTTTCAAAAAAAAAAAAAAAAAAAAAAAAAAAAAAAAAAAAAAAAAAAAAAATTCGCTTATATCTTTATTTTATGTAAAACTTATAATATCCTTTAATTGT
>JAPDSC010010842.1:0-20937 GCA_026290005.1 Latrodectus geometricus | reverse complement strand
CTTTGTTTTAATGGTCAATTACAGATATCTAGACTGCTCCTTTGGATACAACATAGTGATCATTGGGTTTATTGGAGGCATCAAAGTGGCATTAAGGGTATTGGTAGATTTATGACAATTTTAACTTCCAGTCATTAAATGGAATGGCTTGTGTAACAGTGGTTTGTAATTAAATTCGGTGATTTGCATTTGATTGCAGTGATTTGTTCCACTGAATCAACTCTATTCATTTAGTTTGATAATAGGATAAGTGTCAGGCTTGCTAATAAGATAATTTATAAATGCAAATAAGATCTTACGATGTCAAAAAGATATCCTCATTAATTTTAAATCCTTTGAATCATTGCAGAAAAGTGTTATAACACACACCCAAATTTAGAAAATTAATAACATTTTTATAAATGCTACTTTTAAAGTGATATTCCAGCATTAACTGGAAATGCAATTTAAGACTGAAGAAGATATGTATTTAAGTCAATACCAAACATACCTGAAAATTTAATGTTGGCACACAAAATTTAGCAAACACTCTTGTGTATTTTTAAAAGGAATTGCATTCTATCAATATTAATAAACTTGGAAATGCATCAGTCATGAATTTTTCAATTACTATCATTTTCCTTACAAATACTATCAAATATAAAAAGAAAATACAAAATTGACTTGCTTGAATGGACAGATTTTTAATAATTGTAAGTAATTGAATCTATAAATTTAATGAAGACATTACATATTTAATTTTGCTGAAAATTCATGATAAAAAGTAATTTTATCTATTACCTGTGGGTAAAGAACTATTTCTATATAATACTGTTAACATCATTTGTTTGTATAGTGTTATCATTATTGAGCAAACATGTTTCTGTGTAAAAACTCTAAAAATTTCATTAAAACAACTATAAAGTATTAACTTATAACTAAGCAGATTAAATATTTGAGTTTACTTAAATGACTCTTTTATTTGAAGTAATTTTTTGCTTAAATTCAATATTAATTTATTATTTTTAATTATAAATTTATCAATATGTATTTAAGTAACTGAAAATTTCTTAAGTACATGCTGATTTGCAATAAAACTAATAAAAAATAATTGATTTATTTAGAAAAAAATCTCAAATCGCAACATCACAGTAAGAAATTTTTATTTGAAATTTTTAAATAGTTTTGTTAATATCTGAGACAATTACTTAGCTTTTCTGTAAAATCATTTAATTTTTAAAGAAATTATAAAGCAGAGGATAAAATAGCAGCATTTCATTTATGCTTCTGTATTTAATAAAAAAAATATAAATTAATTATATTATTTTTTGAAAACATAAAAAAAATGATTTTTTTTTTCATCATAAAAATATAAATTAAGGACGTAAGAAAAATGATAATCGAGTTGATAAACTTCTTTTTGTTTGATAAACAAAGTAAAGTTGTTCCAATTTTCATTGATGATTTTTATCAAATATATCAATAAAAGTACTTCATTAAAATGCTTTTCATAATGTGAAGAAAAATTGATAATTTTTTTTCAGCTATTCAGATTATTCTCCTCTTGATTTTCTTTTCATCAAAAGAGTTAAATTTCTATAAGCATGTTAAATGTCAAAAATACTTTTATCATATTATGGACAATAATAATTTTCAGTCAGTTGCAACAGGTTTGAATACGTTTGAAAATTTCGATCAACTATTTTTTTGACTCATAAATTATAGCATGTGCTAAACTTCTAATTACTAATAAATGATATTTAAAAGAACATTAAATTAGTCTGAAGTATTATGTAGTTTTTTTTCACAAAATAAATTAGAGTTCTAAGAAAAATATAAAAGGAAATACTAATAAAGAGTCAGAATATTTGGCTAAAAGCAATAGTAATTAATAGCTTAAGTAATAGCAATAGTAATTAGTTCTCTTAATTGAGTGAATTACAATACATAATGATAAAAACATTAAATAGCTTGGAAAACGAGAAATTATAATATATGCTTAAGATTGGTTTCAAAAGGTTTGGTATGAGGCATGAGTAAAAACTATTTTATTCATTATACTTGATCAGATCTCGTGATCATATGCTGATTATTCTTATGCAATGAATTTTTTGTACAAGATATAATTTAATATAGAAAATAAATACTTTCTATATTAGATGTTATTTATTATATTTAGCTAGATTTTCTTAATATGTTTGATTAGAACCCTTATTTTTTATTCTGAGGAATGTATTTTATTACAAAATAAGATTGTACGAATTTAACGGGAAGATTCTATTCTGTTTACGGAATCAAATTAAATTTATAGTTATTATTAGTTTTCCTTTATTATGATCAATTAGTGACAGAATTTTACAAGTGGGTATATAACTATTGATTTTTAAAAATATTAATAATTTATTCCGTTTTTATCGTAATAAACTTTATGTTCAAAACTAATACATTAATTATTTTTGACTTTTTATTCATCAAGTAACCATTATCATAACGAATCTATTTTAATCCACTTTCATTTCCAATAGATCTCATTTTTTAAACCTTGAATATTAAATAATAAATGAATAGTTTCAAGAATAGATGTTACATTTATATATTTGTACTTGAACTAGATTGTCTCATTTTCTCTTGTGAAATTTTTTTCTGATATTCAATAGTGAAAGAATTCCAAAATAGTTCCAAAAATTTGAAATAGCCTTACTGCTATGAAGGACAGATTCCTAATCGTCAAGGTAGTAATTGCAATTCTTGATAAGTAACTGCTTCAAGCTTGTTCTTTTCGTGTTACTAATGATTTACTCTGATTGCGTTGGGATACAGATTCTCAGGAACATTGCCAACTGTCGTCAAATATTTCCTATTTAAAGGTACATTTATTTCCCTTCGGAGAGAGAATGACTTACTTTTTACTGCTGAATTGAATACTTTTGTTTTAAATGTAAAAGAAATCTCTTGAGAGAAGAAAGTCATTATGGCAATGATCCAAAAGTCAGAAAAAATGAAAATCTGGCAAAAATTATTTCTTTTTCTCATATGGATAAAATATGTACTTTAAGTAAAAAAACAGTAACATTGATTTAAAGATCTATATTTAACGGATGAAATGAAAATAAATTGATGGAAAGATTCCAAAAATGGATTTAAAAGTTATAAGTATCTCATATCTATAAATACATTTGTTCTGAATAATTATAAGTAAGTAGACTATATATGAGACTTGAGAGCCATGGCTGCCAGTAGACAATTTGTACCTAACTTTCCGGTAAAGATGAGATTTGAGAAGATAATGATGTTAACTATTTTTTAAGCGATTTTAATTCTTTATTCAAACATTTTGAGAATTACATAAAATCCCTATCCTCCTGGCATTAAAATAATTGATTTAATTATGAAAAATAATGTTTTAAGGATAAACCAAATCAGCACAAGTCGAATTAAGGGGTGCAATGCTTAAAAATTTCGTTTATCTATGAAGTTCTTAAGTATTAAATTTAGAACTCCTTTTTTCGCTTCTAAATTTTCGAATTGAATACAATTTGGAAACTTAAATCAAGTTCAGTTTTGTAGTGGTAAAAAAAAATACTTTTTCAAAAACCCATCCCTCCAAAAAAAAGGTAAATATCGTTATTTTCTTAAAAAGCGTTATGAGTTAATAGAGAAAAAAGTAGCGATGTGGTAGCGATCTAGCTATACGTATTTTATCTCTGCTCTTAGGTATTATTCAAAAATGTCAATTTTAAAAAGAGAAAAGAAACAACAGTTACATTCTTGAAGTGAGAAGCATTTCATAATGGTATTAAATCAATTAAATTAACTGCATCGTGGAACAAGCAATTTTCTTTGTGAATTCAAATCAGCTTCAAGTACGGTATAAATCAATAACAAGCATAGTAAATGAAGTTTAGAAATAATATATAGCCTATTTTTAAAATTAGAAGAGATTAATATCTTGATGTAAGATTCATTCCATTCCAAGTAGCCATTTTCCTTGAGTAAAAATTCAGAGTACATAATGAGAATGTTAATTTTTATCTTTAATTTTAAATGACAAATCGGATTTTAATAAATAGTTCTTAACAAATTAACGAACTTTTGTATTAAGTGTTAAATATTTGAATTTATACTGAAATTTCAAAATTCTATCTTATCATCAGATAGAACAGTAATTAGTTCTATGCACAATACTTTATTACTAATACCCATTATAGGACTTTTTATTATGTAAACTGTGATTTATATATACAATAAAAAGCTCTTGATTAGCAAATTTTACTGTATATTTCTTCATTTTGATATGCATAATAAATGTTCGCAAGCTTGTACTGACACAAACTTTGGAGGACAAAAACACGAAAATTACTTTCCAGTGAATTTTTGGTCATAAATAAAAACATTTTAGAATTAGTTATATAACCTTTGTCAATAGTTAATAGACTTCTAAATGTTGAATTGAATTATATGTTTTAATAGAGCATGCTGTATTGTCGAAGAACTATTAAATAAAAGTTTTGTAATAATAGTGACAAAAATCTTTATTATAAGTATATGAAAATGTGTATATGAATTAATATAGAAAATGAGTATAAATGAAAATGTATAGCAGAAAAAAGTTTACTGAAAAATATAGTTTAGAAAAGAAAGATGGGTTTTAAAATGATGAACCTTCCTTAAAAGTCAAAGCTTAAATGGCGAACATAATAAAAATAAATTATTATACATTTTTTTTAATTATTAATCCGTTACAATGTGCTTTGTTAATATATATATTTATAAGGAGTAATAAATTAATTTTTCAAAAAATGCATTATTTGTTAAAAAAAAAAAAAAAGGTCGAAATTTATAAGATATAATCTCGAATGAATAAATTGAATAAATCCAAAAATTGCAAGAATATCCTTTTTAATGCTATTTTTTTTTGTGAAATGACTTTTCGTTGAAAAATAAAACGAATTTCTAAAGGTTAAATTGCAAAACAGTCTACATTTTTTCTATATTGACATTACATTTTTTCAAAACGTTTCATGGCATGGGGAAATATTGAAAAGTACACAAATAAAAATATTACGATCATCATAATATTTTTTCGTAACTTGCATACAAATGTTAACATTTATGAAACTTCTTCACACACAAGTTCTCTTCAGAATTGATCTTTCGTCATAGGTTGGTTACCCAACAGGGCGAAATGTATTTTCTAGAGAAATTCCTATTCGGCTAAGTAAGATAAAGGAGAATTGTTTATTTTTTATGTTTCAAATGGATGCAATTTGGTATATATTCTTTGTAGCATTTAAATATAGATTTAAAAGATAAATACGCATTTTATTCGTTAAATTTTTTTCATTAATTAAAGTATTTTCTTCCTATTTCTGAAGACAAATAGCATCTACTAAAATTTTATGCGATTAACAATAAATGACATTAAATAAACATTAAAAAACTCATGATTTTTACATTTTTAAAGAAACAAACATTAGAATAATTAGATTCATATGTAAATCTCTTTGATTAATTATAATCTATTGAAAAAAACGCATTTAATTTTTTTGGATAGTTTTTTAGATCACTTTATAAATAATAGTTTAAACAATAATTAATTTATAATTTCAGCATTTATCATAAATCATTTAGTTTTTTTAAATCCATTTCATTTATTTGATTTATTTAATTTTTTCTCATTTTAATATCATTACTTTAATTCAATTTATTTGTTTAATATCTGTAAAAACGTTTTTTAAGAAGTTTTAACTTGCAATTAGTATATGATGAATTTTTCAATTTTTAAAATGAAATTAATTGAGATGATTTTAAAATTTTAAATTCAAAAGAATCTGTGATAGTAAGTTATATTTTCTAAGTAAATAATGAAAAGTTCAATGATTGTAAAAGAGAAAGCTCTATTTGCTGCAAAAAGTAGTGAATAGTTTATTTTCTATTATAATTCATATATAGGATCTTTATGTACATAGAGTTTTTAAAAGCACTCTCAGTTCTGTATTTGAAATAATCAGTTTTGGCACTTTCTAAAAAAATATTTAATGGGAAATTGTTGTTGCAAATTTTTTCATGAAATCGATTTGAATGCCTTACCGAATTGCTTTTAGTACTTAGTAATAATAAAGGATATAGTAATGGTATTCAAGTGTCACAATGGAGGAAAACCAAAATAATCTAGTATATATTTCTAAGATAGTGTATAAGCGTGCGTGTATAAAATAGAAAAAAAAACTATTTTCTAAGTATTCAATCACGATAAGACTGAGATTTAAACTTTTTGTACAATGAAACATTGATTATTAAACAGAGTGTGTCTACAAAATATTGTATACATTTTGATTTTAAATGATTCCTGCACATATGGTAGTTTGAAAATCACCATGAATGCCATGAGATTAAAAGAGATTCATACGTGAAAGCTTAATGTGTGATAAAGATATAAGGCATTCATTGGCCATTTTTTCACACTGAAAAGTCTCTCACATCTGTTATTCACTTGAATATATCAGAAAATTTCATATTCCAGCAAATGTAAGGTCTTCAGTAACATATCTTTTTTGCAGTAACGTGAGGGATCACTTTATTGGGGTACCTTAGACACCACTTTATATTTAGTTCTTTGAATGACTATTTCCCAAAAAGTTAGATTGGAAGAGAGGTGACTTATCCTTGGCCACCCAGATCACTTGATAAACTCTACTGGATTTTTTCCTACAGAGATTTTTAAAAGACAAAGTTTAGTGGAATAACATCCCGAATATTTGTGACTGAAAGGCCAGGATTCGTAAATAAATAGCCTCTGTAGATGCCTATACCTGACACTAAGTAGACTACTGTTTTGTTATTCTCTGAGATGAACAGCATGCATGAGGAAGTCCATTGAAACTATTTCATGAAAATATTTGAATTTTGTCTAAACATTAGTGTCATCAGTTTAAATTTGTTTTCCTGATTTTATGAATTATTCAACAACATAATGTATCTTACATTTTATAGAACTCCTATGTTTATTATCAGAAACAGTAGGACTTAAAGAGCTTAAAATATTTGACTGCCAATCATGCAACCATATATTACTAAAACTCATTTCTTAAATAAATATAATTTTTGTTGCAAATGTGTGGAAAAGGAAGAATAAGTCATTAAAAACTTATTTATCAAACCTTTATACATATTTTTCACTGTTTAATAATTAAAGAACATAAAATTTTTAATTAATTATAATTCTTTTTGTATATAAGTCAAATTTGCGAGACATCAATTATTTATTTCTTTAATTGATGTTGGCTCCTTTTCTCGTAATTTAAGTTCAAAATAAAATCGTAAATGTTGATCAACATTACATTTTTTCAATCATATTTGAATATATAATTGGATATTTAGTTTTGATTTCACTTAAAAATGCTGTATATATTTAATTATATGTAAGAATTAGCTATACAAACAGTTGAATATTGAAGATGTGCAAATTACAGGGATTAAAGAAATTAGCTAATATGTTAATACAATAATTATTAAATATCATATCTTATATCGTATCTTATAATTATAATATTCAGATATTAAACTTTTAGACAAACGTTTAGGCATTCAGGTCACCGGCAGTGTAGTTTAGAATCTTCAACTATGTTTTTTGTTAAACACTGTTATATTTCGGCCGAACAATTTAAACGCATAGGTGATTATAAATTTTCAGCAATAGACATAGATCACTGATCTCTTAATTTAAATACGTGAGTAGGATTTGAATTTTTTAAATTTGCCTATAATGTTAAATATCTTAAATGTAACATTGATTTTAGATAGTTTCTGACAAATGGAGTTATTTTGGTAAATGGTTTTTGATAAAGGGAATTTGTTATAGTTTATCTAAGTTATGTTTATATTGAAGATAATTTTTTGTTAGTAACTTTGGTAGAAAGCAGCTGATTTATCAACTCTGTGGCCTAATTAACAATTTATAATTTCAATTCTAGTATTTAGTGTTTAAAAATTCCCTTTATCCTATATGTCTCTGTTGAATCAGTTCTCGTGTTTAATATAGTTCTAAAGACAAATAATCAAATTAAATCTAGGTAGGGAAGTCTTGCTTTTTTATAACGACATAGAAACAAGCCTAATTTACTTTATTTACATTTATTTTATTTGATTAATAATTTAAGGAAAAGATTAGTGGCTATATTGTACATTATTATTATTATAATTATTCTTAATGCATATTTTTATTTCTTAACTTATGACTTAAAGTGTCATCTTATAAAGGAAAATGCACGTTATAATTCTTGCCACGTTGATTAGTATTGCCTTTTAAAATACATTAATCTTCTTTGCAGCGTAAATTTAAATCTGAAACATGATATGGTTCAACTGTGTTTCTTTGAATTCGATATTCACAAATAATTTATGGATGAGGGATTAGATAATTGATAGTAAAATGTACCAATTGATAATATAAAATTTAATAAAAAATAAATTTTCTGATAAGACACTTTTATCTTAATAACTGAAATTTTGAACAATTTATAAATTAATTTTTCAAGAATTTGTTAATAATGAATTGAATTTGATACGTTTATAGTATTTTAGGTCAGCACTTTATTAGTACATAAGAAAGTACCAATCATTTGGTAGTTTATCTCATTTCTAAAAATCTTTGAGAGTAATATGTGCTGCCAGTTGCTTTAATTCCAAAATGTAGAGAAGAAGAAAATCCTAAAATTTAATAGATAAAAAAATAATAATATAATAACTTTTTATATAACTCAAAATTAAATCAACGAGCAATCATTATTTTGTAATTTTGAGAGTAATTATATTTTATAGGAATGAAAGAATGTATTTACTATCAGACTTTATGAAAATATTAGCAAAATGAAATTAAAAATCCAATAAAAGAATACATTAACAATTTATTAATATAAGTGGGTGAAACATAAAAACTATTAATTAAATAATATATATAAAAATAATTTACTATTGAAATACAATACCTGAATATCACCAAAAATCAATAGTTTTTGATGAAATGAGAAATAAATTGATACAGTAAACTAGAAAGACAGAATAGGTGACTCACTCATTTTCTCGAAAGGTGTGGTCTTGAAGAGACACATCATGTGTAATGGTCGGTTTTATTGGCAGCTGTCTACAACGACTCTCAAAGGGGGTTCTTGGAAACTGATAAAAACGACACAAAAAATCTTTTCACATCGCGAAAAGAAAATAATATTCTCTTAAGTGACATGATGAATGAATCATGCTGCTCCTGAGGATAAAGAAGAAAACCGTAGCTTCGTCAAGATCTATAAAACAATTTACGACTTTATCTATTTCCGCAAGAATGCTTCAAATCCCACAGGGTAAACAAGAAGGCAGTTTCTACAGACATTACAATTTAATGAGTGTTTTTTGTCTTATATATTTGGTTGAGTTTAGGTTTAACATATCGTGTTTAGGTTTACCCCTTTGAATTTCCATTAAAATTTAAGATAGTCATACACAAGGCCTAACCATGAGCAATGAAACAATTATTGTTCAAGAATCATGAAAAATAAATTTATATAAAATTTAAATTAACATTAAATAGAAAAACATAATTACATTAAATTTTGAACTCTGAAGAATTAAATTTTTTTTAAATTATAATTACTTAATTTCTATTCTTAAATATTTATTCGTGTTTATTAGCTTACCAAAATTGTAAGCCAATTATAATTCTTTTTTTAACAACAAAAATAGCTTAACGAAGTAAGAATCGTCAAATTAATTTTACTTTAATTTTTTAAAGCTAATGATGTGGAAAAACAAAAATAAATTAGAAAGCTTTTAAGCTAGATTTTTTTTAAAGTTAAAATGTCCCTAAGTAAATTATTTTAAAAAGAATGTTTTATCAATTAAAAGTGAATTAACATTATTTCTTTTAGAAAATCTTTATTATTTGCGATTTTTGGAAAAACAGCTCGAAAACACTTGTTATGGGATTTCATTGTAATGACTTAAATAATAGTACACATTGCTGGGGAACAAATGGATTTAAGATGTCATGTCTATATGGCTGATTATTAAGTGTTGCATATGAAAACATATTCAGGTTTGTACTCCCACTTAAAAATGCTTTTCTTCAATTAGTACTCTACTTATCAGGGATCTATTTTCTGCATAAACGAGCTTTTGTCTTTTCTGTGAAAAGTCAGTAGTTATAGATTTTCTAATATAAATGTATAGGGAATCTTTCTAAAGTAAATATGACTTATTGGTAAACAGCATAAGCTATAACTCATTGTCAGTTCGATTATTATTATTAATAACCTATTTCAAACATCCCTTTATAAGAAAATATAGAATCAATAGTTCCCCTAAGTTACATGAGCGATGATTATCAGAATAATTTCAGCCTCAGTCATGCTTTTCAGTTTCTCAGCTACTGAATAAAACATAATCATAATAAAAAAGTTTGTCTCTTTGTGCGTGATATGCATTAATTTTTTATTTCAAGATTTCATATCATAGATATTTTATATACTAATAGCTCCTGAAAATAAGTACATTTTTTAACTAAAGAAATTTGTATTAATCATATTTTAAATTCTATATTAGAAATGTTTAATATAATTAATTTCAGATTTCATATTTTTTTATTTAATTCATGTTGAATTTTTGATATTCATGTTTTTGAGTAAATATTATTCCTCCAATATTCTTTTAAATTGACAAATCATTCAGGACATTAAACTCTCTTAATTTATAATTTTATATTTCAACTCGTTTTATTTTTATAATCTAAAGCCCCTATTACATTAGAGTTGCCGATATTTCATTTTGGGCATCTCCCATAGACTTAACATTACGTGACGTCACAGCTCGATTTTCGGCAACTCGAGCTCATCGTCCAATGAATGTTCGAGATTTCTATTAGGTTTGCTATAAGTAAATAGCTGTTTTACTAGATTTAATAACAGATCGCTTTTCTGGCTAACATTTTTAAGGTTGCCATATTTTACTCTGTAGGTGTCCAGATTTCATGATGAATTCTTATTTGGGAATTTAATTTGTAGCCAAAATTTGTTTACATTACGCCATCTTGCTATTGTTTCACTCAATTTTAGCGTTTGAAACTTCACGTTTAGAATGATCAAGAGCTAATCTTTGTCGACGTGAAAAGGAAAATATCTGGTTAAAAAATTTCTTAAAACTTTTGAGTTAATTTCCTAAATAAATAATATTATCAAGGCCTTAAATAAATAATATTATCTAGATCCTTTAAATTTTTAATTTCACAAACAAGTTTTTCATACAAAAAAATCACTAAAATTCCTTTGTTTCTAAAAGAATATTTTATTTTTAATTATCTTAATATTCCACTCAAAAAATTCAAGCCAAATTTGGATTTTTATTTCTCTTTATTTTTTTGGATTGTTTTATCAGTTAATTTTCTGGAATAATTTATAATTTAAATTTACATGACATCAGCATCTTTTACACTAGTATCGGATGGATTTAATGTTTATTTTAATAAAATTTTATTATATAATGAGTGATGATTAAGTACAAGTTAGATATTACTCCTGTTGTATTTTGTTTTTATAAATATTTATTTCCAGAATTATTGAAATCTTATAAATGAATGATAAACTTAGTGATCATTAAAAAAACAATAATTTTGAAAATGATCACGTAAACATCTTAGAAAACTATAAACTGGGAAAATTCTGCAAGATAAATATAATTTATTTTGGAAAATTTTACTACTGAAAGATTGTAAATTAAATGCTACTTTAATGAATTCATATAATTTTTAACTATTCATTTGCTACATAAAAATTGAAAGCTTTATCTCTAATATAGGTATTTTAACAGGTGAACAGCAAATAGCTAAGCAGGAAATGAAAATTAGTAATAAAGAAAATAACACATATTAATAATTTGTGTTTTACATTAAACAATATAATAAAAGAAATTAGTAACTATATAAAAAAAAAATTTACACACCTTTATTTAGAAAAGATTTTGGAATTAAAAGAAAATTTATGCAAGTAAAACATCATAAGAAATATAAATTAAATAGCTGAGAATTTCTATATTGAAATTAATACTATTGCTACAAATAATTTTATTTGTTTTTAAAAATCTTCATGCTCAATTAAGTTTTATAATACTCACTATTCTAAAGTTATTTTGTAGAATTAAAATTTTAAAATTATTTGGTATTTTGAAATGATATTTATTTATAGTTTTAATAAAATTAAGAGATCACTCAAACAACACAGGTGAAAATTCTTATCACGTGTAAACACATCTTTATAAGGATGATATTTTTAACATTAATTCGGACACTATTTCATCATACGTTCTTTGTTTTAATTTAGTAAATTTATATTGGGAATCTGAATTATCCCATATATGAGGCCTTACTCTTATCATTTCAATAAAATCAATTTCCATTTCTTTTGTCCATTCAACACAGATATTTGCCATTTTCAAGTATATATATTTATCACATGCACTCATTAACAATAATGAAAACATGTTATTTCTTGGCATCTTATTGTTTCCGCTTGGCGAAAGTAAAAGACAACACCAGTTCCGTTGATCATCTATTGGCGATCGAATTGCTCGAGTTGCTGCTGCATGCACAAAAAAATTGCTCATTTTCGGCAATTCATAACGCCAATAACTTTCATTTGGCATAAAATTTGGCGAAAACTTGGCAATGATCAAATTTCAAATGCGCAGCTGTAAAAAATATCTGAAATATCATTGGACGACGTGTCCAAGTTGCCCAAAATCGAGCTGTGACGTCACGTAATGTTAAGTCTACGGGAGTTGCTCAAAATGAAATATCGGCAACTCTTATGTAATAGGGGCTTTATATTATTTAATGTATATCATATATTTTATAAAAAATTCAAAATAAGTAAAAACATAAAATTGATGACGAACTATTTTTAGATTTAAACAAAATTGTACTTTAATAGAAAAAAATATGTTACTACATTTTTAAGCCTTATAATTTTTTAGTTCTTTTTGTGTTGATATGAATCTGAAATTATAAATTAAAATTAATATCACTCTGTTACTGTTTGAATAAATAGCATTTAAACAATCATAAAGAAATAAGAACAAATAATATTCATTTGAAATGCATTACTCTAATTAGTTTTTAATGCTGCAAGTTTTTAATTTATAAGACACAGAGCTGGTTAAAATTTGTATAAATTGTACAATGTACTTTGTTTGAATATTCTTAAGAATTAATCTCATTATTCATAAGCAACTTAATCTTATAACTGTGTAACTTATTAGATAATGTTATATATGTATGTTTTTGCTGTTTGATATAGTTTGAATAGAGATTAATAATTTATCTAAATTCAAAACTATGGCTACGTTATACAAGTAAAGATAATTAATGCATAGACATTTACAATCAGCTAATTTGTAAAAAAAGATAACTAATTTGTAAACTAAGAAAATTTCCCTCACACAATAACTGTTTGGCAAAAATAAATTTTTGACACACGGGACCAAAAATTAAAATTAAAATGAAAAATAATTTTTCTTACATTAAGCAAATTAAGTGAAGACATTTTGAAAGATAATACAACAAAGAATTCTTCGTTTTAAATATAAATGAAATGAAAATGAAACTAACTGTAAAAAATTATAGTATGATTAATTTTCTATTTACTTTAAGCTTAAAATTTTTTTAAGAAGAAAAAAGTAACCGAGAAAATTTTAATAAAAACTGTGTGTTTAATTTAGGATGATATTATTGAAGTTCCCCTTTTGTAATGAATAACTGTAATTATTTGAATATTTTCATTAATTCTTCAAGTATTTATGTTAAGAAAGACATTCCACATCTGCATTTAGTTGAAAAGTTAATGAAACTTTAATGATAATGTATAAACATCTTTAAGAATAGATATTTATATTGTATAAAATAAATACAGTTTTGATAAAAGAATTTCATAAATGTGCCTAAGATATATAAATCTTATATATGTATTTATAGAACCAAGATTAACAAATTTAATTATTATATTATTATAAGTTGTTACAGGTCCATTTAATTTTAACATATTTAAAATTTAAATCTAATTTATTCTAAATATTGCCTATATATATGAAAATAGAAAAGTATTTTTACATATTAGAGATGCTGTTATAAATATTCATAGTAAAAGTTGTGTATGCGTATGTATGTTTCAATCAACTAGAACTAAGTAAACATACAGACATGAATAAATATGAAGCTTTTTCTAATTATCTAAGTTATATTTCATAGAAAATAAATGAATATAAATACTAGTAAACAATTAATAGAGCTGTATGAAATGAATTTCGAAATTCTGTGAAATTTGGTATTTACTAAATTGATACTTTTTGTGAGTTTTAACAAGATTATTAAGAACTTGTTTTTCAGGATATTGACAAGAATTTAAGCAGTATTTATTTTTTAAAAAATTTTTTATATTGTGTTTTATTACACGGGGATTCAAGAAGTTGTGCAAATCCATGGATTTACTTAACAAATTTCTTAAATTTATTTCGTTTTGCTTCACCGATTTTTTAACATTTTTGTTTTAAATATATGTTTTTATACAATAATATTAAATAAATTATAAATTTCATGAATTTTTAACATAAAATAGATATAATTTTGTATTGTTAATAAACTTATATTAATTGAATTTTAGATAATTTATTTTTAAATTCAAATAATTATCTTTAAAAGTATAATTCTAAAAAACATAAATATAGTTGTAAAATAATAAACTTTAAGAGCAAATCTTGGTTCTAAATGTTTGCATGTTTTAAAAATATTTCCAGAAGATTATAAGCAATGTTAGTTTCAGACGAAATTAATTTTGTTTATTTTTAAATAATACTTAAAATTCAAAGTACTATTTAAAAATAAGCAAAATTAATTTAGTCTGAAATTAACGTAGTTTATTTTTAATAACTGTTTATACTCATGATAATATCTTTAAAAGTAACATTTTAAAGATCTTATCATGAGTATAAACCTTCGCTAAATGGCAAAACTTCTAATGTATAATTTAAGAAAATTAAAACAACTAAATTGAAAACTGATATTAATTTAGAATGAAACTAATTTTATTCATCGTATTAAATTATAGAATTTTTTAAATAAAATTCTTCATGGTATTTTAATCTTTCAATTAAATTTCAGTTACTTATGCATGAGAAGAAGTTTATAAAGGTAATTATGAAAGTAATAAATATTGTATAAATAAACTTTTGATTCACAAAGCTAGATAACTAATATTTCTTGTTCGAAACAAACCAATCTATTCCACTACAAATTTGAAAGTATCAATTCTCAGAATAAATGTTTTCTAGAGACAATGCCCCAAATTCATAATGCTCATTTCATTAAAAGTGTTTGTATTCATAAGAAGAAAATAGAAAAATTAACGGAAATTAATTAATGGATAAATTAACAGAACTATTGACAAATATTAACGAGTAATAAAATTGTAAAGAACATTTTATTGAGCTATAATTTATGGACATGTAAATGGAATACAGTAATCCGATATATAAAAACAAACTTAGTCCAAATGACTCAAAAGTATGTAAGTAATATTGAGGCTATTTTTTTAAATAAGTAATAAAATAAAGAATAAATTTTAAATAGTGCAGAAATATTATTCCAAGTATAGTGAAATAATTATATATGCCCTATATCATTCATATGTAATTACAGCATTACTATCAACTATGCTGAATATCAAGTTATCAAGCTACTTACGCTTTTGCAGTAGAACTATTTTGTAATAATAAATATTGGAAATTATTATAATATTTGAAATATTATAAGCCAATGCAAATTTACTGACTAAAAGTTGAACGTACAAGAACTTAACAATGGAATGATTAGTCAATCATGACATCATGACATCCTCTAGTTGGCATAAATTTTAAATTTTGTCGCAAGCATATTAGCAACAATAATTAGAAAAAAGGATAAACATAGATAATACAGTTAAATTTTGATAAATAAAACTGAAATCTCCAAGGGTTAAAAAAAAGATATAATTAAAATTTCCAGAATAATCTTAAAAAAAAATTCAAATCATGTATTAAATTAATCTTGTATAAATAATTGGTTTAAAGAAGTGAGTAGATTTAGAGTTAATTAGGATCATCAAGGGTAATTTCTAAAATTGTTTCCATTATTATCAGAGTCTTGATGATGATATTTCTGATCGATATCTTAATGATAACAGTGAAAATTTAATAGTAAATACTGTATCATTTGTTTTTTGTTAAATATACTGCTGATTTTAATTTACAGTTCAAGACATTTTTTACTCAAATTTAAAGTTAGTTATTGCATTTGCTTTTCTATGATTCTATACCCTTTTGGAATACCCCTTCGAAAAGGACATGAAGGGGTTTGGCCTAAAAGTCAAAATATCGGTTATATGAAATTACAAAAGAAAATTTAATGTGATGGTTTTGGAAAAATTAAATAAAAATAAATTTTAATTTAAAATTTAATAAAATATTTTACTTTAGAACCTGAGGAATGCAAAATGTAATCGATAAAAAGAAAATAATATCTTAACTTTTCTAAGTTTAAAATATGTTTAAAATTGATTAAAAGAAAATTTAGATAAACCGCAAGTATTTCAGATCTTATTGGTCAAGAAAGAAAAATTTTGATTAGATAGATGGTATTAACCTCACACGTAAACAGAAGATATCCCGATTACCATTACATATTGTTGTAGAAAAAATGTAGAATATTTATTAGGAAAAATAAAATCTCGTTAAAGCAGATTCCTTAAACAATTATTAACACGACAAAATCTATTGAGTTTTAATAGATTTTGACGTGTTAAGTGAAATATTATGATTATAGTTATAGAAATTTATCCTATGCATAAAAAAAACCTCTTAAAATGATAAAAAAATGAATTCTGAAAATAACTCAATAAATAGCTTATAAAATTTGCCTACAAAAATTGATAGTAATAAATAATGAAAACTATTTATCAAGAGATTAGAGATAATTTCCATTCAAAGAAAAGTAGAATGAAATGTTCCTGTTGTTAAGTCTATTTATTTAAAAAAAGAAAGGCTAACTTCCTAACAAAGTTCTTTTTCAGATAATCTATTTTCAGAGTTTCTTCGCAAACAGAGTTTGTTTGGAAAAAAGTACTTGAAGAAAATATTATAAGCTCAGTTTTTTAAAAATTTATCTACTCACAAAATGAGTTTTAGTTTGCCATCTTGACCATGCTCAGCTAAAGCTATCGTTGTATATCAACTGTAACATCATACCTGATGCAGAAAAAAAATTATTACTTGGTTATAAAAAGAGATAATACACTCAAGGTTCTACAGTAACGATGTAATAAAGAAACGGTTGGAACTATTCAATCTGAAATATAGTAAAGAATGAAAAATTATATAATTTAGCTGATTTCAGAAAGAATAGTTACAAATTTCTATGTTAGTGGTTAAATAGAACGAAAGAACTCATTTCGACATTTCATGTAAACTTTATAAAACAGCTGATGACTACAGTGTAAATATTACCAAAATAACATAAACTTTTGAAATCAAGTAAATATAATGTCATATGAAATGATATTTTTTTAAATTCTTTTTTGATATATCAGTGCTAAAATATTTTTCAATATCGATAAATGTAATATAAAAGATGTCCGGGAATTACTGTGTCAGAAAACTTTAACTTCAATACTTCAAGCAGAATAAGGCAAACAAAATATTTTATTTTTTGAATCTATATATCTAGTTCTTTTTTTTCCCTTTTTCTTATTAATTCAATGTCTTTTGATATTAAATTCAAGAATTTTTAAACTCTCTTAAAATTGCATCTGTTATTGTTTTAATAGTAAAATCAAAACATGATTTAATCAAAGATAAATATAATAGCAAAACTTCTACTTTTCAATCTTGTATATTTGTTAAAGAATTTTTCCATCTTTAATTCAATTAAACTTATATTTCAATTTTTGAGACATAATATTATATTATTTAAGAACATAATATAGATGTTATTTAAAACTTTACTTGATCAGCTCTTGTAAATATAATATATTTTAGGGACCAATATTTTTAAATTAAGTGAATGAAAATTTATTTTGTAGTGTATAATACAAAAAATACTTCATTGATGACCCAACATTTGATTCTCTAAGTAGTTATATCAAAAATAATAAAAATTTTCTTCAAGATTTTAATTGAGAATAAATAAGGTTATATATATGAAGTATTACATATGAAACAGAAAATTGAGATAAAATATTTTTCCTTCATTTATATTGTTTTTTTATTATTTCACGTTTCCAATAATTCAGGTTTACCAGTGCAAAGTCACTTTGGAGCATTAATATCATGAAATTCTTGGTTTGATTATTCTTTTGAAGTCAATTTTTATATATGACAGCGAACTCTATATGAAGCAATAGTTTAAAAGGTACACGAAAGTGAAGATTATCTAGGCGGATAGTGGGTGGGTCCTCGTAAATTAATAGTAGAGACAAAACAGAATACCACAAAACTCTCTGCCACTACTTGACGTAGCATTATTCTTGGAGGACATTGCTACCAAGACCTCTTTTATTTGCCGCAGTTGCTATTAATAAATATGGTGATCTTTAGCTTAATCATGTTTCAAATAATTCTATAATTAGGTAATTTAATTATTACAATATTATCTATAATTAGGTATTAATTAGGCTCAGAGTAGAGTAATTTTAATTAAGAAATATAGATCTGTAAAAACAACGTAAATATTAAATTAGTGTGTATATTTACTTTTGATTAAAATCTTCCATTATAACCGATACATAATTTTACTGCTCCATACTGATTCATAAGCTTGTTATGCAACGATCCTTTTATTACTCTCGAGAGCTAATTTTACCATGCTCATGATACAAAAACATTTCCAATCGTTACAAGCATCTAGACCCAAATAGACATCGAATTCACAAGCCTTTCAGCCTACTTTCAAAATAATATAGTCTGTAATACTCCCTAAAATTATATATAATATTTTAAATATTGTTCTTTGACGGAGAGTTATCAGTTTCAGATAGTTCTGCAGAGTTTTATTTTAAAGGATTACGCATTAACCTCATCACTTGACTATGGATCAAGTTAAGGAGGAGACTAGACATATCTAATGCCTTGGTTGATTAAAATAATTGGACAAAAATGTAATAAAATATATGTTTAAACACTTATATTAATAAAGCAACAATTTTGTTAACAGTTGTTCCGGTGGCATATGAATATCAGATAATTCTACAAAGTTCAATTTTCAACAGATATTGTTTGAAAAGATTGTCATTTACGTGTTGCCCTCGTCATTTGACTGTGGATATAATCTAGCTGTAAAACGGCTATATCTAATAGTTTCAATTAACAACACTAGTTAGTCTGACAAGAATGTAATAAAATAAGTGCTTAATTATTTTTCTTAATAAATCAACAGTTTTTGTTGACGGGATTTTACGACAAAGCATATTAATCAGTTTGATAACCACATTAAAATTTTAATTAATATGTACTGAAATAAAATTAGTTTTTAAAAATTGTTAAATTTTTGCTGGGAAAAAAGTTGACATTTGAAGATTCTGCAATTTTGATAGTTTGATAACTTCTAGGTTTATTTTTCTGACTGTATCAACAAGCACAACCAATGCCCCAGTAGTTTTGAATAACATTTAGACGACGAATTTGAAATCTGATCTAGCATTAATATTTCACATTGTTGCATGAATAGATTACAATAAAGTAATCCAATTAATATAGGAATCGGAAAAGAATAATGCTTCGAGATTCTGGGAGTAAATAGTTTATACAGGCTTTCAGTTTTGCTATCAAATTCTTTTTTATGAGAAAAAATCTGAAATTTAATCTTAACAATTGTTAAATTAACTTTTACTATTGATTATTAATTTTAATTATTACTTAAAATAACTTAAGCAATATGAAAACTTTATTTTTAAGCTATTTTTCATTTTTAAATTTTAATTTAATTATTCAATACAATACATACAATGCAATTCAATGCAAATTTACATCCTCACTTTATATGCAATTTTTAATTATTCTCAAAGAATCATGTTTTACGTTACGTATAATAATTAAGATAGAAATATTTACAAAGAATATAAATGATGTAAAAATAACAAAAAATAATCTATATATTAAAGCTGTAAAACACTTTTTTAATAATAGTTAAAAACGTTTATTTTTTACATAAAGTTACAAAGCAATTTTATTTGAAACTCAAAAAATTAACATCACATAAAAGTATTTTTTGGAGAAATAAAAATTTGATGCTTCTTATTTTTTACTTGGGATTAAAGCGTGCACAGTAATTATAACCTAAAATCAACGACTTGTCTACATTTGCTGACATGAAGATAAATACTATTTTTTTCAGTTGCTTCGAATATATAACATTGATGACGCAATGCTAATTGCACATTTTGGGGATGTTTACAACCTCTAAAAACGGTTTTTATGTGGATGTAAAAACAAACGTTTTAAGCCACTTGAAAAGCTTAACGACACTTTAAACACGCAATAAACGAAAAAAATATCCGAGGTTATTTAGAGTACCCTCTCGGTGGGTGGTAACCTATATCGATTAAATAATGTTCTTAAAAGAATTTAAAGACAACTTGTTCATGTGTTTGTCTTTCTCTTCCAAATAGATGAAAAACAAGAGGAAACTTATGTCGGTACATTTCCTTTTGAATTTGTTCATTAGCATAAATGTGCCTAGCTGAATACTTTAGTTATTTACCTTGCCTTAAAAAATTGTAACGAATACAAATAATTCAGAACTTATGAATAATGCAATGTATATTATAATTAACTTGATATTTGTAGACGAAAAAAAAAAGGTGCAAGGCATAATTTAGAGAATTTTTCGGCATTTTT
>JAPDSC010010831.1:0-25513 GCA_026290005.1 Latrodectus geometricus | reverse complement strand
TCATGTGATCTATATGAAATAATTTATAAGTTAAATAATATATTTTAGTAACTGTTTAACTATAATCTCAAATTTTGATACCAAAATCAATTTCTATTGAGGTAATTCTGTTGATAAAAGGCTTTATCTTTTATTTGCAGTGGTTCTATAAAGAACACTATCCCTGCAACTTCAATCAACCTTTTCCTTTCAACTTGTTGTTTGAAAACTGTTTTCACAACTCAATTGTAAAACCTCTCTATTGCCTAATCCCCTAAAGTCAGACAACTTAATCTGCTTTCCGAGTCTTTCACATAGAAATATATGAGATTTACAAAAAGAGAAAGAAAAAAGTCTGTTACAAGATTTCTTAGCTTTCTATGAAAGTTAGAAAAAAGCCTTTTTAGAAGCCGTGATAAAAACAAGTCTAAAGTATTATTATTTTGTGTTCTCGTACATTGCCTGAAATATATTGTTAATTTAATTCCTTATAAGAAACATTTTAATAAACGAAATAGACCAAAATACAATAAATTTATGTATTTAAAATTAAAATGAATTATTTTAATTTTAAATACATAAATTATTATGATCAATGCATGTCAAATAATTTAAAATATTTGCAAAAATTTATAATTAATAAAAATAGCATGAGTGACTAAGCAGTTTTCTAACACTAAAGCAAAATGCATTAGCTTGATCTCATAATTTAGAAGATTTATCCTCAAGTATAAAAATTAATTTTTCTTTAAAACTTGAAACAACAATTTTCAAAGCAGGAAATTTGAAACTAAATTAATTGTATCAACATGTCAGTCAGTTTATCAGGCAGCGTTTTTGTGTATAAGCGATTGATAACGCTTTCAGCAACAATCTGCTCTTGTAATATGAAAATTGTAAAAATTATCAAATAATTTAGAAAGATGATGAAATTAAATTTTATTTAAAATTATAATTAAAATTGTCCCACATCTTATTTTATTTTCTCTAATTACAACTATTAGTACGTTCTGCATATTTATTTAATATACATTTAAATTCGCAAAAATTTTAAAAACACTACACATTTAAAATTAAAATAATTCATTTAAATGCATTGAAATATAAATAAATAAAATACTTTATAGCAATAATGATTAAAAAATATGCATTTTAAATACTTCGAACACGTTTAAAATGTTATAAAATTAATAAAATAGATCTCTACGCAATAGTGTGTGATCCCTGATGATACAATGTAGATCCTTTAATCTGCTTAAAAAATGTTTCTATTGACTTTATTGTTAGAAGGAATAATAATATCTCAAGAAGAAAATTTTTCAACTAAAATTTTCAACTAGGTATAACTTTGTTATATTTGAAACTTTGTTATATTTAAACTTTATAATAAACTTTGTTATATTTAAACTTAATTTCATGTTTATAATTACTCTATTTATAAATTTATTGTTATCAACAAGTTATAGGTTTGAAATAAAATTTTTATTAATGATGATATTACAATTTTTTTCAAGTTTATTACTGGAAAATTATTATGTAGGAATTTGAGTCATGAACATTGAGTGATATTTATAAAATTATAGATTCAAAAATTTTGATAATGTTTATTGCTTAAAAAGAAGTTTCTTCTCAACAATTAATTTATAAGAAAATGTTATTTTATTAACTATATATTTTAGTATGATTTAAATGAACGCAACTAAAACTGAAAAAGTGTGATTTAAATGGATTTTTTATTAGTAACACTATTATTGAATGAAAGTTAGAGACTTTCGACATCCTTATTTTCGATGATAGAGTTAAACTACTAGGGGTTCGCCTATATTTACAAACTGATGGAATTATTTTTAGACAACTGTTGTTTATGTAATATTTATTCATTTGAATGATTTATGAAACACATTATCATTTTATGGTTAACTTTATTTCACGCAAAAGAACTTAATCATTCACGATATGAAAACATAGTTATGGAAACTAAAAACATACATGGCTTTGTTTTTTATTTTATTAGTTACGTTAAATAAGAGAGATAACTTATTTTAAAGGATTATTTATTGGAATATATTATATATAATTGCTAATAATTTAACAGATTTAAAAATTGATTTTGGCATTTATTTTTTATTTTTTGTACAAATATTTTAAAAATTACAGAAATCAACAATATATTTAAGAAAATATTTTATGAAATTTTGTTGTTTTACAATGTGTACAATATTTTCAAAAATTTTAAAGTTTTGTCTAAAATTAATTTTATAGTAGCATGTTATTATTTTTTAACAAATTGTTCCTGTTATTATTAAACATCAAGGAAAAATCAATTATTGCTGCTGATATTCAACTTTAAATTATTTTTTCATCACTGGCATTAATGCTAAAATGTATCTTAAATATTTTTTTTTTCTTGCAGATACATTTTTATATTATACTGCTTGTATATCATTTTTCTTCTTATTTTTACATGTATGAATTATGACGTAAATTATGTAAATTATATAATATTTATTAAGTATTTCTGAGTTTATCTCAATTAAATTTTTAGTAAGCATTTCTATGTGAAAAAGGTTTTACAAACAATTATTTTTTAATAAATATATTGTTCGTAAATATAGTAAGAATTTTTAGGCAAATAATTAATGAATTATACACAATATTTCTTTCAAAATCTGAAAGAAAACTATATCTCTTTTCCATAATACTTTATCAGAATCACACAAATAATATTTTAAGATAACAATTTTTATTCTATATTTGAATGGGGTAGTTTTACATTAAATAAATAAAACATTCAGAGAAAAGTTTTGAATCAATAAATAATTAAAAAACACCGCAGAATGAACCAATATTTATAGATAAAAATAAAATTAGGAAAAATATAGATATATTCTTCAAAAACTAGTGCATTATTGATTTTCCTGCAAAATCAATCATCAGAAGAACGCGTCTACTGATACAATAACTCTGAATGAATTGTTATAGAAGCTTTACAAGAGTGTAACACTGATATTTTATCTAGTATCTATCTTAGTATTCTTGAATATAATAGTATTTATATTAATATACTTTCATTTTGCTCTTATATTCAAATATTATAGTTACAATAAAATACATCTCATAATGTATGTTAAAATAAATCAATGTCTAGATTTATTTTAATTAAATTTTCATTTAAATATTTACTTGTTAAAATAATTCATTTTTTAGAAAATTATCAATGAATAAATGTATTTTTCATTAAATGCAATGTGGAAATGCTCTTCAAAATATTATACTTTTTCTCGCTTTTTATTCAAATCCCTTTGATATGTCAAATACAATTCGGATTTATTTGAAAAAAAACTGTTGAAATTCTTTTATGACATTAAACTAATTGAAAAGTACTAGGAGCATATTTTTACTGTATTAATCAGCACATTTTGGATTTTGTACTTAGAAATGGTCAGTTATTAATCTTGATAATTATTCTTGGATATGGAATAGTGTGATCGGAAACAAGATCATAAAATCTTTTCATTCTGCAATGCAAATCATAAAAGTAAATAAGGAATTTATTTTGTGTTTTTACTGTAAACAATGACCGTAAACTTACCATTATTCCCTGTGTCGAGTCATAAACTTAGGGTGGGGAAATATCTTGATATTCCATTTAACTCCACCTAAAGAAAAGACTCTAAGAAAATCATAAAATATTATCCAAGACTTAAAACATCTTAAATAAAATTTAAGCCGGAAATATTTGTTCACGAATCATCAGTGTTTTATGGCTTATGACTTTCATTGCTGTTAAAAGCACATAAATGGAATTTTTCTATGTGAAATTTATGGTACTTAATTACATATTTTAAGCATAAAAATGTGTGTTTAACATTAGATTAAAAAGCGTAAAGGGAAGAATCTTCATCCGAAACACATACATACTGTGTTTTAATAAAAATGTATATTTTATTTAATTTTTTTTTCACACAATATTATAAAAATATACAGCTCTTCATTGTTTGAGAAGTCATCATTATATTGGAAAGTAAAGCATTATACAAGTTAGAATGTTTATTCATAAAATAATTTAATTTTTTCTCCTAGTTCTTTAGTGCTTCTGGAAAAGTACTTGTATCTGAAGTTAGTCCTGAATAGATGGACAATTCTATAAGGCAATGAAACTATACACGCTGTAGAAATAATATTTATACGCAGAAGCAATATCACTTTTTAATTTTTTTACATGCCGTGATATACGCTTTACTTGTCTGAAATTTTGCAGTTCAATGGTTTTTTAAGTAAAAAGATTTATAATATTTCATTCAAAATTAATATGAAATAGAAAATAAAAAATATACTTTTAATTAACATCAATTTATAGTATTATATACAATCAATATATTTGTAATACCTAATACTATGTTTATACATAGGGACTCACTTCTACGACGTTTTCTTATATTCTTCAAATTAAATGTATTATTAAATGTTCTGTGTTAAAAGAAATGTGACCTTCTCTATCGAATTTGGTGGATCAATAATTAATTTATAATTCAAACATAATTGATGATACTATTAATACATATTATTTGCAAACATCCTTCTTCAATAAATTTAAAAGGAAAACTGAATTCTAAATGGCCACATAAAACATAAAATATGCTATTAGTTATATTTTTTTTATAACTCCCATATATTTTTACATTTTATGAAAATAAAAATGCTTCACCTTTATTTCTAATATTGAGGTATATATATTTTGTTGATTCAATAACATTTAACAATATATTCATTTAATAAGATGCGAGTTAATCAAATGTACAAATATATTGTAATAATTTATCCTCAACTCCGTAAATCAATATTAAGGTGACAATATACATTTTTGACTAATGCAAAGACTATTACAATTGTCTTCGCAAACTCAGACAACTAAATGATGGCCTTTAGCCAGATAAATTCCTGTACTTTTATCCGATTCAAGTCTCTTCTGAAGAGGGTGATTTTGCTGACCATTAAGTAGCACTACGTTTTGCTACTACATCATTAAAGTATTGTTAACCATCTTGTACACCCAAGCAATTAAATGGATATATTATTTGGGATGCAAAGTGCATTAATAAAATAGCTTACATCTATTATCATGAATTAACAGGAAAGAGTTTTATTCCAATTCTGTGCATATATTAATATTAATCGTTAATAATATGATTCAGGATTAATTAATGTAAAAGTTCAATTTATATGAACGTCTAATCACTTCTAACATCATTGTTTTTAAATTTTTAATAAATTGAAAATAATGTGTGCATCTTGATTAAAAAGTTGATATTTAAATGTACTAATTGCTTTAATTTTTATAAAGTTTCACTAAGAATATTAAATGTGAAGCTTATTTAATCATAAATTATGTATTTAATTTAATTTATAAATGGTATCTGATATCTTTACTTTATATAGGTGTTTGTGATATACATATTCGTTCTTGATATGTCATTTAAAGTAAATATATTTAAATAAATTGCGAAACTACTTAAAATAAATTATTCTAAAATTTAATTTAATCATTTAATTTACAGACAATTTTCTAGAAATAACTAGATTTTTTTATCAAAATAAAAATACTTGTAATATGAATTATTTTTTTTTTTACTTTTTACCAGTTTTAAATTTACATTTAATACATTTGAATACTTGAAATTTTTCTTAATTTTTAACTATAATGTATTTAACTCACATGATGTGCTTAACCTGCACAAAGTTTCCATTTTAACTTTAAATAGGTTTCTATTTTCACCAATTAATCTAAACTACAAGCTGTGTGTATTTTGAACATCACCTTAATATGTATTGCATATTCCTTTATGAAAGCAAAGATAAATCAGTTAAATTTCAGAAAAACCAAATGCAAAATTAAACTACAAGTGTTAATACAGCTTTCTTGTTTTAAGTTATAAGTTAGCTACTTTTAATTGGAGTATCAGTTTAAAAATCATAGTTTGATAATTTGATATCATTTTTTGTATCAGATATACTATCTAATTAAGTTTTTCATAAATTTCTAGGTCATCCGCAAAAAAAGTCCCTACTTAAATTTTCTATAATTATTAAATTACTTAAAATGAATCTGAAAATACTATTTTGCTGTAGAATTATTAAAAATTAAGGTTATGATTCAAGATAATAAAAATATTTGCGTGACTTCAAAAATAAAAAAATAATGCAATGAAAAAATACTATAAATTTATTAACCAAACATAAAAATTTGTCCTCTCAAAATTTCAAAGTTCTTTAAAGAAAAATGTTTTGTTATGTATTAAAAATGTGATGTTCAGTTTTTATTAACTAAAAATTGAAGTTAAAAATAAATATATCTAAAACTCTCATTTGATTATTTTCCCTTAATCACAATATATTTGTTTTAGTTAAGTATTTTTTAAACTTTAAATTTGTTAATGTAATTTTATGCAACGTGCTAATGTCAAATTGATGACCAAATACACAACATTTATGTGTTTTTATTTACTAACCATAAGCTTTAATATAATCTTAAGTTACAGTTAATGTAACTCAGATTTAATTTCAAATAGAAAATCTCTCTCAATTAAATTTACTTTCCTTTACTTTGCTTATTTACTATAATAATGTCTTGCATAATCTGCTGATTTGAATGTAAAATGGCAAAACAAATCTGTGACCAAGATTACTTTTCATTTAACTACTTAAATTTCATAGTAGAAATACTTCAATATGTTGATAATTTATTATTAAAACTTTTCAATATTCTTTGCATATATTTGAATTTCCAATTATGTAATAAGGACAACCATCTAAGAGGAAAAATTGGAACTAAATTTGCATGGTAAACTAAATTGCTTTTATTTGGCCTTCTTCATTTAGAATATCAGTGTATCATTCTTATTTAATGACATTTTGTACAGTTATAGCAATTTTATGTTTAATATTTTCATTTAATAAATCAATTTCAGTCATCAAATTCTTGAAGTCATTAAGGAAATAATTTTTTAACAATTATTTCTTTAAATTAAAATATTTAATTTTGTTTTTATGTGTTAAAACAAAAAATCCGTGAACAAATTAGTTTTAAGTAAATGACATTTGTAATTACTGAGTGAAACAAATTCCTTTATAAAATTTTCAGTCAATTTCAAAAGGTAACATGCACTTAACAGCTTTGAAAAAATAATAAGTACCAAAAATATTTCTTTTTTTGCAGTCCTCATAATTCAGTACTTTTTCAATCTTTATAATTCTGAATTCTAAGAAATATAAGTTATTTCTTCTAAACTTGAAATAAAATATATTGCTATATTCAATTTATGAACGAATTTTGAGATTTAATCTAAATTTCATTAATTTTTTATGCTTTTAATTTTGCAGTGTTTTTGTATTAATACACAATTTACACAGTTTTTTAAATTATTCAAATCTGCTCATTTCAGAATCATTTAATTAAGTATATTTTCTGTTCACTCACAGCCCCATTTGAAGATAGGAATAATGATTTCAAAGAATGCTCTTATAATAATCAATAAATAAATAAAAGTTTGGAAGAATTAGAAAAATAATATTTTTTTTTTAAAATTGAAATGTCTAAAATTGAAATTTAAATACTTATCAACTAAGAACATTTTTCGTTTAGTCAACAACCATTAAAATATTATTTTCTATCATCGTTATTCTGGTAGTAAAGTATTTTAAGTATCATACTCTGGTGTTACTTAATACTATAATAAGATTTGGATAGCCATTGAAAGGGAAAACACATTTAAATTGAGAATAAAAAGCTCATTTAAACAAACTTTACACAAATGACCATTTAGGGAATAATTTACTTATATTCCTACTAATTCTTGCGTTGATAGTATATTGAAGTACAATTCACCTAAATAACATAATTTATGAACTTATTATTTAGTATACTTTATAAGATCAACTCAAACTTAATGAAATATAAAATATAAATACAATTAAAATAAATAGCTAGCAATTTCGTGTTCATTATACTTATTACTTTAAAGTACTTAAAGGATAATTTAATTTTAAAACCATTTATTTCATTATTCGAATTATTAATCTTATTTCATTGTGTTATCTAATTTAAAATTCTTCATTTAAACCAAAAAATGCATAAGTTTGAAATATATAGAAAATTCCTTTTTTTTTTTAATTAAGTACAATACATAATGTAAAATGAAGTACATAATCGTATTTAAATAACTTAATATATTTATAGTTTGTCATAACTTTTCTAAATACAAACAAAATATAGTATTTAATTCCTATTAAAATGAGTAATAAATTTTTCGAGTAAATGTATCGATATTCATCAAATGTTATTGTATATACTGTTTATTTTTTTTAGAATTTTTTGAGAATTTATTGATTTGAAATTTCCAATAGTTCTTTTTCAAATTATTTTCTAGTGGTATGTTCTCTATAATTTAATACTAAAAATATTAAAATAATTTACAATTTTTTTAACTAATAATGAATTTCCATTAATAATAAAAATTTATAACCCTTAAAATGTATCGATTAAATTAGTTGTTAAATCAGTTTTTGTGTAATATTATCTTTTTGTGATTATTCTTGTATTTTACAAGATATATTTAAAAAATATATCACAGAAATTGGGAAATCTATTCTTTTTCAATTTTTTTAAAATTTAAATTCTACCAACATTTTATTAAATAAAAACATTTACACAATAATAAAAATAACTGATCACTTAATTAAACAGTATATTTTTAAAACCAAAAATAGGGCAAATTATAAAAGCTCTATCAAAACTTTCATTTATATCTTAATTAAATTATGTTGTTTATAAAAATATTTGTTTCTTTAAGCGAATTCCTTATAAATAATCAAATTTACTTGTACTTCAAAACTTTGATAGAAATCGAAACAATTTAAAATATATTATTTGTCTGTCAATCATATAATATTATAAATATTTTTCGCCATTGTTTTTTTTTATATTGTCACTGTTAATGATTTGTTAATGACTGTGATAAAATGTTCTTCTGATATACGACGCTTTCAAAATTTCTGGAATTAAATAATTGAATTAAATAAGTAGAAATATTTTTTTTTATTTTGTTTCTTTAAATTATAAATTTATGAAATTTTGTCATTTCATTACTGTTTTAAGAATAAAAAATACATTTAATTTAGTCATTAAGTCAGCAAATTATTATGTACTGAAATTTATTTTAGAAACAAAATGCTGAAGTCAAGTCACACAAAAAAATATTTTACATAAGTAAACCTTAAGAAAATTTCTGAAAGTACTTTAGAACTAAAAAAAAAAGAAAAAAAAAGATTCTGTGTTATTTTACTACAATTCTCTTCTCGACATTTTCCGTATCTCAGAAAATACGTCTTATTCTATCGATGCCTCTCTAAGAAATTTTCCATCACTTCGAGTGCTCTTGAAGTGAGGATGTGGCACTTCACCATTTTTTTCCTTTTTTGGTCATAAAATAGGCAACCAGAGGCATTTTTTGTTCGAGATGTAGCGTCGTCAGTACGTAGTGATGCTGTTGCTGACGTTGATCCTTTTATGAAGATATCTTTCTATTCTTACTCGAAACCTTTCTTCCTTGCCCGGGTGATCAATCTTGAGGGGCAACTCGATAGGGCTGTCAGATTCTGGATGGCTGCAATGGGGGAGGCGTAACCCCAGCAGCAGAGGTAGAGCAGAAGTGCCCTTGGATGGAATGTCGACCTTTCTTAAGCTGCAATCATCTTCTCTCTACGGATCTCTTGCCCTTCGCGAATAAAGTTGATACCTGGCTATCTGATTACGATTGCAGGAACTTTAGCCTGTACAAATGTTGATAATGATTATTTTCGAGATCGATGGATAATGTATGGAAAGTGTAATATATAAGAACAGATTCATTTTAATTTTTATAAAATGGAATATAGATTTCTTTAAATTATTATACTAATATTCATAGACAGGGAAATCAATTCACTTATGAAACCTGGCATGCTCCTTCAAAAACTTAAATATTTGTTGTAATAAGATTTGTAGATTCATGCTATCTTTGAACTTTTAATACATATTATATAAAATCATATACTATGATAAAAGTATCTTTAAGTTTGAATTTTTAATTTAGAGGCCTTCAAATTACATAGTTTCTTCAAGTTACTTATGATTTTTCTTGAAGAATAATTAATTTTAGCCAAATTATAATACTATTCATCTCGCATACTCTATGTACCTGCTGGTCATCCACCCGAAAACATAATAAACTGATATTATTACTGAAAAATATTAGAGGAATCTTATAATGGACAGATATGTTGCGTTGATAAACATTCATAGTACATTAATTTTGTATTACAATTTAGTTTTTTCTTTGCAAAGTTTATATATTTCAATCATATAAAAGCAACAAACATTTTTTTCAGTGTTAATACTATATTTTTCAAATTACAGAAGACAAACCATTTAATTAATGAGAGAACGTTAATGTAAAAATTACGCAATAAATATAAAATGTCATATCTAATTGAAAGTTAAACGGCAATAAGGAAAATCATGATAAAATATTTAACAAATTTGTGATATTTATAATTGTTTGTATAATGTAATGAATAATATTTAATATCTATGATTATTGTTTATAAAATTTCAACTTGCACAATGTTAAATGAAAATATTTTAAGGAAATCTTTGTGTATCAAATTTTTCATTTTTTGTGGAAGAATCAATTTGTTATGACATGTTTTGAATATCTTGACTTTACCATTTAGGTAAAGTACCAATTTTTTCAGTAGAAGCATACAAGTTAATTATGTTTCTTGTGTTTTATTGCGTTATTAATTTGATTTTAGAATTTATATATGTAGAAATAATTTATTTAAATATAAACAGAGTAAAATAGTAATTAATCATTTTTTAAGATGTGTTAATTGAGAAATAATCAACTAAAATTAAATTCAATTATGCATGCAATAAATTTTTATAAAAAACACCCATATAATTATAGACAAAAGAAATTGTTGACACATTATACAATATACACCAGTAAACTAATTGTACTTTTGTCTTTTTTTTTAAGATATAACATGATAATAGTGCAAAATATATTTTTTAATAATGAATCATGATTATATAATATTGTCAAATTATTTTTCTAAGAGCTTTAATAATTAAAATAGTAATTAATCAATTGCTTTTATATATAACTCAAAATGTAAGTATGTCTTAGAAGCCGATTATTTTGAGACACGAATTTACTGAAATTTTCGATATGTTAAAAAATTATCCGAATAATTTTAAAGTATTTACGTTTTGGACTTTTTATGCATTGTTAAATTATTGTTGACACATTTATCAAAAAATGACATTATTTAAATTAGAAAGATAATACGTAGGAAAATAAAATAAATAATTTATTTTTAATTTAGAGCAAGAGAATGTAAGTGTTCTATTTTTTAATCATTCCTTGCAGGACTTACAAAATATTGATACTTTTTTTGTAGAAGGAAATAATTATAAAAATATAAAATAAATGTAAGTTTTTATTTTTAACAATTACAGTCTTAAAATATAAACTAATCTGAAGCTTTTTGATTTTTTTTCGTTTATACGTTTACATACGCTTCGTAAAACAATCGACGTTAAGCTATTAAAAAGGTATTAAAAAGTAAGGTTAGGCTCTTCTGAATGTGGCATTCTTTAGGAAGATACAAAACATGTGTGCTTCATTATGAGTGAACAGTAAATATTATTCGGATTTTATTGTTGCAGAAAAAAATAAGTATTGGGAAACAAATCTAACAAATAGTAGTAACAAATCTAACAAATAGTAATATAACAAAAAGTCTATATGTTAATATTTATTTTGAAAATCAAGAGAATTTCAATGCGATTGCAATCACAAACTCATGCAAGAAAATTTCTATTTGTAAAATAAAGAAAAATTACTAAATATAAAAAAAAACTTTTGTTGTATTTTTCAGTTTTCATTCTTCATTATTTAATATTTTATTCCCAACTTAGCTAAGAAATAAGTATTAGATAACATTTAATAAAGAATATTCTCGGGATTATACATTGAAAGTATGTCACAACAAAATAATGAGAAGAGACAAATTGTTCACAATTATATTTTGCATCAAAAAGAATTTGTGTAGAAACAACATTACTTAGAAAGATAAGTTATAGTATTTTTACAAACTTGAGCAGGGAAGAAATGTAGATGCGGAATTACAAAAATAAAAAAAATGACTCAAATCGGCTAATCTTAAGAATATTAGGTATATTAGCTTATTTACTTGTATTGGAAAATACGTCGAAAAACTTCTGACGAAAAGACTAAGATGGCATCTTAACAATCCCAATTATGTTAGTGAAGACCAATATGGATTTACACCACAAAGATCAACGGAAGATAACTTCAGCGACTTGGTCACATTGTCAAGGAAGGAAAAAGGAAATAATTTGTTCCCCATTCTCCTTTCATTAGACATAAAAGGATTGTTTGATAATGCTTTATAATTTTATTAATGCAAGAAGCTAATACTTCATTAAATGTTTTCAATCTTTTTCGCAGTCTTCTGTGCAACAGAACTGCTGTACTCACTCTTGGTAATAAATCGGAAGTCGCTAATATACAAAAAATATCTCCACAAGGCTCTGTCTCTGGTCCACCACTTTGAAATCTTCCATATATTCATATAGAATCTAGTAATGAAGGATATACTGAAAAAATTGAATGCATTTAATTGCTGGAAAATTGCTTTCTCTGATGATCTTCTTATAATTGTTAACAGTAAGAATTTTCTCGAATTATGCGGTATTGCTCAAGATAAACTTGATTTTGTTTATAATTGTGCTCAATAATGCAAGCTGCAACTCAATCATACGAAATGCAAAGTAATGATGATTCACAAAAAGGTTAACAATAATGTCACTTTCAATCTTGTTATGGATAACAATTTTCTGGAAGTTGTTGATAATATTAAATATCGCGGCGTTGTTGTTGATAATAAACTTCATTGGAAAGAATATTTGAAATATATTTTATCTAAGATTAACATTCTTACAAATGGATTATTTAGAGTTTGTAGCAATAGTCATGGTGTTAAATTACAAGTTGCTAAAACGATTTATAAACAAGATTTTGTTCCCATTATTCTTTATGCCTCGCGAATTTGGATAGACAATTTGAAGAAGAAAATAAATCGAAAACTCATCAAGAAAATACGAAAAAGGCTGCTCTTGAGAATTGCTAGAGGATATAAAACAATCAGTTATGATGCTATCTTCATTCTCTCTGGTCTTCTACCTCTTGTTGTTGTGATTCTTAATCAAAATGAAGCTTGTCATTATGCTCAATACACTTTTTCTAACCATCTTATTGGTGACCTGAATTATTCTTCCCTACCACATCCATCGACAAGGTTTCCTATTCCTCTTGTTGCTTTTGATAATATACAAGAAGAAGACTGCGATGCTATTTACTTTACAGATGGGAGTAAGGTTAACGAAAAGCCTACGTATGTTTCCAGAATAGTTTCGAAGTGAGCCATCAGACGTACCGTATTAATGACTATTATTCAATCTTCCAAGTGGAATTACTCTGCATTAATTATTCTGTTAAAGATGACATAGACAAAACTTAATTTTTTTTTAAATTTGCAGTGATTTAATGTTATCTTTTTTAGCTCGGTAAGATGTAACAAGTTGTGAAAAACTCATTGTAGAAGTCTATATTTCTATTCACTTGTGCAATATTAAAAATATCTCCTTCCGTTTATCTCCTGTTAAGGGCACAGTGGTGTGTATGGCAAGGAAAGAGCAGATTTCCTTGCCAATCTTGTTTACCACTTCAAAATAAACTCAATACCAGTCGTCCCAAGTCTTTTTTTTTTTTTTTTTTTTTTTTTTTTTTTTTAATTCATTGCCCAAAAGAACATCATCACAGAATGGAACTCAAATTTTGTCTCCTCTCCCAATTGTAAAAGGACTAAATTTTTTCCCTATAGTTTTCTGCAGAATTAAGAACCACTGGTTCCATACTGACTTTAAATTTACTCAATTATTCACTGGACATGAGAAGTTCAATAGCTACTTCCATGGTTTCAATATCAAAAACAGTAATCTGTGCAGCTGAAACTCTGGGATTGATAATCCTTCTCACATTCTCCTTGAATGCCCATTCGTCCCCCCAAAAAGGAACGATCTTCGTAAAAACTTGAATAACAGATGGCCCACAATTTTATCGGACCTATTGATACAAAAGAAACTTAAATACAAAAGAGACTTTTGTATTTTTTTCAAAAAAAATTTATCCATTCTGTAATTTAACTTCTACTTTTTCAGCTGAGATAAGAAAGTATATTTGAGAGCAAAGTAAGACATTTAAGTCTTTCCTATGATTGAGTGACACTTGAGGAAAAATATGTTTCATATATCATGTTATATTTTAACTAAAGTGTGAATAATAAGTAACGAAATAAATAGCTGGATTTTTTTAATGGCTTATTAAAATCTGTTAAACATTTTGCATGTACATTTGGTATACATTATCTAGGCAAACAGCAAAATGTATAACAAAAGCACTTGAAGAATCGAGTTTTATATAGGGTTTAATTTTGAAATTAGTTACTTACGTGGGATTGCACTATAAAATTAAGATTCACAATTAAAAACCATTTAGAATCAGAATTATTAGATGATGTTTTTCAAATTACTCATTAGCGTGATAATTTTTTATTCCTTTTTACATAACAAAACAAAAATTCTATTATTTAAATTATAGCATTAATGCCATAAAGGATAATACTTATTCATGTTCCTTGTTTTATGGTAAATTTTCTTTTTATTACAAATCTTTTTTTTATTTTATTACAAACTTAAGAAAAATCAGTATCTAATCCTTCTTTTACCTTCTATGGCTTATAGAATCAAAAAGTATTTACTTATTTACCAAATCAGTCATTGGTTAATATTTATTTTAACTTGTATAAATATTCTACAGAGTATATTTTTCAAACTGAAACTTTTATCACAACATGTAAGGCAGTTTTTTGATAAAAAAGGATGGGAGAAATGAATACTAGAAGAAAGCAGGAAAAGGAAAAATTAATTTAGAAAAAAAAATTAGTTTAAAATAATCATATAAATTTTGATTGTTTCTTTTTCAACTTAAAAATTCAATCTTTCTAAAAAAAAAAAAGGGCTTTGTGAAGTTTAGACAGATACTTTTTTTAATTTATCCTAAATTAAATATGTAAAAAGTGAAATTTAATGAAAAATCAGAAGCATTAAATTGATATTTTAAGTAAAAATGACGACTGTGTGCATTAATTATCTTTTAATAATTTATAAAATAAAGTCAAATGAATTTTTACTCCTTATATTTGTTTGTTTAATTTAAATTAAAAAAGTATTTTCAAATTTTAACCAAGAAAATAATCATGAGATTATTACAAATTTGAAATCAAGAGCTGCAAATTTACATTTATTACAATATATGTACATTTTATACACACACACACAAATATATATATATATATATATATATATATATATATATATATATATATATATATATGTCTGTATGAATGTAGAATTGCGTCATTATATGCAGTCTATTAGATGATAATTTTGACTCTGTACATTTAAATTTAAAATTAATAAGAATTTTTTTTATTTAAAAAATTAATTTTTTATTATAATTGAAGATTAATTTTTGAAATATTATTCAGAATTACATGAAGAAAGTAACAGAAAATTAATTTTGTTCCCCTTTTTAAAAGATTGCGTCAGACATTCGTATAGTGTTATACTAATAAAAATCTCTATACTTGTTTTGAAATTAAAATAAAATTATAAGAAATGCTTCACTGAAGGAATCAAAAACTTTATGTAAATTATGAAAAATTTCCGCAAGCATATTAAGTAAAAATATTTCGAACTTTATGAAAAAGTACGATTTTTCTTTAAATCTGCAGAAAGAAACATTAAATAACTCTGAAGTATAAATTTAGTTATAATGCAAGTCACCTATTTAAAAGTAAAAATTATCCAAGAAAACAGAATTTTCAGATATTGTATCAAATCAAATGTGATATAATTTACCTACTTTTGGTAATATGCTACAACTAAAAATTCATTGACTATAATTTGAACTATACATTAGATTTTTTTTTAATTTGCATGAAAATAAAAAAAATAAAAAAAAACTTACATATTGATTGGAAGTAAAATACATTTTGTATATACTTCCAATCAAATATTTCTACATTAATAATTGTGATTAAAAATAAATTCAATGATTAGATATTAAAATACTATGGAGAATAGACAATTTGCTTCTCTTAAATTTGAATGCATTAATATGGAAATTAATAACTGGATAGTTCTTACAATTTTTGTAACTATATATTTATGCTTATTGCATCAGTAAAGAACACTTGAACACTTTAATTTTCTGTATTTCTGGAAAGGCAAGCATAATGGATAGCAAAAGTTTCTGATTACTTGTTGTATCATGTATTATATTTACATATTTTTTGTGCCATTAACAATAATAGGAATAAAATATATTATTAATAAAATCTATTATTATTTAAAATACACTATGTTTTTCTAATATTTCTTAACTTCATAATATTAACAAGTTTTAGCCATTTTTTTATTTTCTAAATAATAGTTGTGCATTTGTATTAGATAGTAAGTTAAATATTATTCTAAAACACAGACAATGATTAGTTAAATATTGATTATATAGACAAAAGGATAATTTTGCAAAAATATTTAATTTCTGCAAGAAAAAAAATATTACTTTTTTTGTAAAACATTATGTTTATTATTCAAAACATAGATGTCCATATCATTTCATCAAAACACTGTTTCTCATAATATGGTAGAACATATTCTCATAACAATTTATAAGGACACTATCTCAACTTACAATAAATATGTCACTAAAACTAATTTCATTAATAGCTGATAAGAAAATAAATATTTACATTTGAGTTGGTTTATAGTTTTTGGAGATTCTCTCAGTTCATTATTTTTCTTTTTGATTATATTTATAAGTGATTTAAAATTTATTTGCTAAGGTTCGTACAATATATTTAATAGATAAAAACAGATTCATTTACATCCTAGCAAATCTAAATTTCCCATAAGATAATATCTGATATTGCAATTTAATTTTATTTCTCTGTAACAGAATTAAATAAGAAAGTTCTGATAGAATATGCAATTCATGTGTTTTATTCCATTGAAATCTTTGCAACAATTAAAAGTAGAACTTTAAATTGAAATATAAGTGAAATCGATATTCTAATTGGAAAATGTTTCTGTTTTTTCAAAACATAATACTTTTTTTCTATTATATACATTCATAACTAATTTAACAAATAAATATTTGTGAACAGAAATTTTTTAAAGTTAACTAAGGCATATTACAATAGCTTATGAATATCAAGTTTGTTTATATGATAAGTTTAAAGAAAGTAAACAAAGCATCTGAATGTTTGATTAATGTAAGCACTCAGTAAATTTCTGTTAAGCGCTGATAAGTTCGATTTCAGCTTTATACGACATGTGTGTAAATACATTTTAAATTACATAGAAACAATTCTAATATATAATTGCCATTCACGTTTTAAAAGCGAGTTAAATAAAATAAAATATGCATGATTAGCATAAATAAGTTTAAATAAATTACAAAGGTAGATAAGTGCAATGCATAATTTTGTACGAGTATGAAAAATATTCTAATAAAAGAAATTTCTTGGAACTATTGAATGGAATGAACTAATGGGTAAATTTACAATTTTAAATGCATAAATAAATTATTTTTATTTTCTTAAAAAAATCTATGTTTAAAACAAATAAAAAGATCAGTTTCAAAAAAAAATTGTATATTTTATACAAGAAAATTTATTCTAATAGATAAATTTGCAATATTTAGATAAATTAACAAGACAAAGATCAACCAGATTAACTCAGTATTTAAGTCCAATATTATTTGCATAATTCGATCATATATTTCTTTGCAAAATCAAACTTCTCTGACATTATGTCATCAAAGCACATTTTATGATATATAAGTTTAAGCATTTAAATGGAAAAAAAAAAAAAAAAAAAAAACTTAACCAAACATACCTTGATATATGCATTTATAAAAACGATTTTTTCTACTTTTCAGTTCTAAATTTCCTAAAAGTGTATTTAAAAGAAATCTTAAAATTATTTTTTGATTCACTCTTACTACAAAGTGAGTAAATGTCAAAGAATATAATCCTCTTGCTTTCAACATGTCAATCAATAGTAAGTTACGAAAGGGAAGAAAATTTCCTTTTATGCAGAAGTGTTAAAAGTGACATTTTTAACTTTTGTCAACGATTCTTCCTTTCAAATATGTGACCATGCGTGAAGCGGAAAATTTCCTGACATGCGACATTATATAAAATGGAGCTGTTATTCTCAGAGAAATATTTCTCCTCAAAGTGTTATTTATATAAATATTTTCAATTTTTGAAGGGAACATATAAAGTTTTAGTTATATTTTTATGTATTGTTACATTAAATATGCTTTACAGTAGGATTTGGTGTTTTTATTTACTTTCATATCTATAAATTTGAAAATCATACATACAATAGAAGAAATTTAGTATAAAGTATATCTTATAATACAATAGTTGTTTAATCTTCAGTAATTATAAGCAAATAAATATTGTTTCCTTTTAATACATTATTAATAGTTAAATTATGTATACAACAAAAGTTAATTATAATGATTATCGTAATTAATCATAAATAGGAAACAGTCTTACCCTAAAAACTTTTTTTTTTACTTTTAATCCAGTTTTACAATATTGAAATCTTATTTGTGCTTGATCTCATTGTACATTTTTAAAGAGGGAATTAAAAATACCAACATTTTATATTATAGCAGATTCATTCTAATGGCAGTTATTTGTTAAGATTATTGTATTTAGCTTTTATTATAGTGCAAAAATTTTATTTATTCCAATTAATCTATTCCAGGCTGTGAGTGTTCTTTTGAAAGTAATGAATAACATTTCATAGACGTAAGTTATACTAAATAATTATAAATTACAAATTAATCAACATTTTATTTAATTATCAATTTTAGACAGTTATTTACCTATATTAACAATTAAATTGTAAATAAAATTTCTATTGTTAGGGAATGTTTTATTTTCTTATTTGGTCCAAGTCATATTACATAAAATATAAATTTTCTATTTAAATAGAAATATGCTAAAAAAGGTTTAAAACAATAAATCTGCAAATTATCTCAAAATTGAACCAGTGTTAGTAAAAATGTTAAATGCAGTACAGTTATGCTCACTTATTAATAGAAGTGTGGTCATTCAAAGAAAATTCTTCCTGGAATTATGATTTTTCAAAACGATGTTTAGAAATAGATTCTGAGAATAATGTATAATCAGTGATAAATTTAAATACTATGGTATACGCCAGTAATCTCTCGGATTTTCATATTTTTAATAAAATGTTATTGTGCAATACAATAGGTATCAAAAACTTTTCGTAAATATAATGAGTAACAAATTCTAGAAAAATCTTTTTTTTAAATGATTTGTGGTGATAGTTCTTGATATTAAGATGAGTTTAATTATGCTTATAGTTATATAGTGAATGCACATTTTCATATTATAAGACAAAACGTTTTGAATAAAATATTTAGCTGTACATATATGTGAACTGAAACATTTCGCAAAGCTTCCGAGGCTATATATTTAAATATTATACTACATAAATGATGCATTTAAAATATATACCTTCATAAAATACAATATTTTGTCATACAAACTGATAATCATTTTTGTTTATACCTAATAATTACTAGGAAAACCCTGTTTTTCATTTAAATATTAATGGTTTCATTCTTTTCTTATAATTATATCATGAATTCAGCAGCCACGATGTTAAGCGTTGGCAAAGAATTTTGGAATATAAGTAAAATAATAAAATGCAATTAATCTGTGTAATTTTACAGATATTCTTAAAAGTTATTGTAGATTTGATTTATTACACGGAAATAACAAAATATGTCGCTTATCAACAAGTTATTTTGCAAAATAGATACCATAATTTTAGCTAATGTATTTAGTACAATATGCTGAGACACTAATAAATAAATGTTTTAAGTTATCACATTTAAAATAGTTTTATTCTCAATTGTTCTTTAATATTATTTTTTATTTGAAATCAAAAATTGGTATTGTAGTTTCAAATTACACTTTAATATTTTGGATGACTAAAATCGTTATATTTTATTCTTCTACGAAAATTTAAACACATAGTTGTTCATAAGGTTAAGCGTTAAGACCTGTCTAGAAAACAAATTATCCTACTTAAAATTAAAACCATTTTAAAAAGTGATTTCAAACGGTATTTGACGTATTTAATGGATTTGTATTTCAGTGTATATTTATTATTACTTAAGAATATGCAGTTGTGTAGCATGTCATTTTTGTATATTATCTATGGATTTTTGAATTTGCTTGAAATAGTTGGTGAACCATCTTCCCACAGCTTCAATAATTGATTGATTGATAAAGATGTGTATGCATAACCAAGCTTTGTCAATTATATAGGAATAATTCCTATCATCCGTTGCTTCGGTAGTCATATTGGGTAAGTTGATTGCTGAGATTTTCATGAGACATTTATATCATACCAATTCACAATTTATAGTATATTTACAATTACATTCATTGCATAAATACCGTATTTATAATACTCAGAAAATGCTTGTATAATTAAAACTATTGATTTCAAAGTATATAGAAGAAATGTCTCTATAACAATTGATTTTATGGATAATTAAATCTTACAAATTTTAAAGACGTGTTGAGTTTAGGTTTCCATACGATTATGTAAATATGGTTAAAATGAGATTTTAATTTGCTGTAGGTAAATTCCATCAACAAAGAATTATCTGCTCTTTGCCATTTTATTTTTAAAATTTTCTAAGCTATAGTGTATTTAAATCAAGAAAATATACAAATGAGGTTCTTTCTGAAACAATGTTAACCTCCACAACATTAAGTCCCAAACATCACAGCAAATAAGAAATGCATTCTCTCCTCAATATTACATGTAAGCAGTCGTTATTACAATTAGTAATAGTAAGGGAAATGATGTAAATTACTTTTGTCAATCACAACTTTATTTTGGTAAATAATTAAGTTGTCACAACTTTTTGATCTCTTTACTTCTTAAACTATTTGTTTTCAGTTTAGTATAGGAGACTATCTGCTAAGAATGTATTATCTATATTTATTTTTTATTACTTTTAATACATTATTACTCAAATTATTATAACCTATTCATTCCAATTCATCATATGAGTTCCATTACAATACATTTCCATGACTTTCATTATTCATATGGAAGGACAATTTACAGTTTATTATTAAATTTATTGATAAAATTTTAAAGAATATACAAAACATTGAGTAATTTTTAAGCATTAAGGTTTTGTTTTATTAAAAACAGAATGTAGCTTATTCTTTTGTTTTCCATAAGGCATACATAAAGTATACCAAAATTAAATGTCGTTTAAATTAAGAATGTAAATCTACGTTCAAAGTAAAAAAAACTTATCAATCATAATTTAGTTTAAGAATTTTAACATAACTTCCATATTAATTAAGTTTTCTTGTACTTAGAAGTACATAATATTGGATTTACTTTTCTTACACACATACGTAAAACAATCATTTATTAATTATGTTCTGCAGACATTTTGGAAATATATTGGTAAAGGAAAAAATTACCTAACAATCATAAAAGAAATTTACCTATTCCCTTTGTAAATATTTAATATTATTAACACTTCCGTAGTTTTCAATAAAATTGAAGCACTTATGATTCATTGTGCATGAAATACTTAATATTTTTTTTTACAATTTTCAAGATATTGACATATTTGTCAGAATATATATCTGAGTATTATTTACTATTATTGCTTTTGAAATGAAACATACGTGATCATTAATACGATATGATTAGATTACACTTCAAGTCACATATTCAATTTGTGGATTATCCCTGTCTGAGGAAGCATCTGGCGCCTCCCGGGTATCTATTCTGTCACATTTATCCATACTAGGCAAGAAGTTTTGCTCTGTTTTGCTCTGTTGCCGATTAGAGTGAAAAAAACGGGGTAAAAGTGAGCAGAGAAAAGTCTGAAAAAATTGGGAAAGGATGATCCGATTAATGGTCCGTTATCGAAAATGGTTGTTTTCTCTTCAAATGACTGCTTTTGCTTCTTTTATGTTCACGCTTTGCTATTGTGTACGATTAAGAAACAGTCCCTGAATAGAGTTGACGTATTTTAACATCAATCACTTTGATAAAATATAGCAATATATACATATGCTTAACAAACTATATATATATTTCTGTAACAAATATTAAAAAATCCAAACTTTTCAGAAAACTGTATACAATAATTTGATATTTGAAATTGCATATTAATATTTGTGTTATTACAACTGTAAAATTACTCAACGTATGTATTTGGACAATATTGAATAATTACAGACCATTTTCAATGAAAAAGTTTATTAATTATTAACAGTTGAAAATCAGATACATCAAGTTCTTGTAGAAATTTTCACACTTATAGCCTCCATTAAATTGAAATGGATATATTTCATTTATATATTTGTCTTTGGTTGCTTCAAAATAAAACTTAATAATATTAAAACACATGAATATTTATTAACATTACAAACCTATAGTGTTGAAATAAATTTTATAAAATGGATGAAAAAATACATTCTGAATTAATACTCACATACATATCATTAAAATGCCATAACAAATTATTAACAACATAAAAGTATTAATTTCCGAAAATTAAAAGTAAAATATAATATACTTAAGGATGAAATTTATCACTAAACTGAAACAGATACTGCAATGTAAATTATTAGACAAAATAAAAGAAAAATAATTTAATATTTTTTTTATATCGGTACTATTTCAATGCATTTCGAAAACGTTTATTTTTTATCCAATACAAAGGCATTTTAAAGTACTAAAAATTTAAAATCTTAACTTTTTCTCAATTTAAATTAATTATTATTAGAAAAAGTAATATCTTAAAATTTATAATTCTATTTTCTCTGAAAAAACTAAATTGAGTCAGGTTAACGGGTAACAAAATTATCTTTAAGATTTAAAAAGATATTCCGAGCATAATATAGGTAATCTAATTACGATTGAAATTTTCCTTAAAGAAGCCAATATATTACTTCATTGCACTCACTTATTATTATTTTTATCATTTTATGGTAATAATCATCTTTACCTTAAGACTTTTATTGAATTTAATTACGCATGGGAAATAAAGTAATTCAAAAAGTAAAGATTGGTTTCTGGTATAGCTTGAAGAGTTACATTTAAAATATAAATTGAAATTTATTGAAAAAATCCAGAAAAAACATATTGGTAGTTAAGTTATATTTTTATTTGAAATACTTAAATATGCACAAAATTATTGCTTTATTTCTTGCTTAAAAATATCTAATAAAAATTGAAATTCACCTCAGTATTCAATCTCTCTTGCAAAACATATGTAAGTTTCTTTAAGTTTGTATTTTAACATATTTTATATATACACACCTTGAAAAATCCTGGATCACACACTATTTCAATTGATTTTTGTAAATTTAAACAATTTTAGAGTTCATAAATATCACAGCATTTAAAAACAATACCATGTATAACATTTGCTGTATAGATATTTTTTAAAATAGTTAGAAAATTCTTGAAGTTTATTATTATAAGAGAGAAAGAAATGTCAAAGTTCAAAATTTTGTTCAGTTTGTTGTTGATGACACTTGGCAACGCCAAGCCCGCCCGTCAGAGACTAGGCGATTGAAGTCAGAGAGAGCGTCTTCCGTTTTACAATAGAGCACCCTCATACGAAGGTGGAAGCTCGATTTTTGGCTCAGAGATAGCAGCACCATCTGAATTTTCCAATTTAGAGATTGAAACCATTGAAACCAGTGAAAACCCTAAGCCTGGCTCCAACCACCCCCAGAGGTATTAATTTTTAATGGGAATATGGAGGACATTGCGCCCCTACTGATTTTACGTGCCCCAGTCGCCATTAGTGAACACGACGGATCTTCGGCTAAACTGGGATTCGAAATCACCACCTTTAGGTAACGAGAATGACGCCCTAACCAACCAGGCCACCGCGGTTGGTTAGGGCATTAGGTATTAATCTTATAACAAGAGTATACCATTAACAACTATTATCATGTTTTTAATTTGAAATAAACATCTTGGAAAAATTTAAATTTTAAGCTATAGAACAAACCAAATAATTATGCCAGATATTGTACTTAAAAAATTATACAATGTGATTGCTATTGTAAATGCTATTTTAAATTCTTTTATTCTAAAGTTTGTTGTCAAAATGTAGTTTACTTATATGCTATTGTAATCAATGTATATATATATATATATATATATATATATATATATATATATTGCCATCATCGAGATAACTAATTCTTTTATGTACTGTATTTAAATTCTAACCACATACATTGGTTTGTTCGAATTATTTTACTTTATATGAAAATGAAAAACTTACAGCGAGTATAAATGCTTTATTGAATTGTATATTGTCTCAATTCTAAGTCCAATACCTTTAACCATCTTTTGGACGTATCATGATTTCATACTCATAGGATGGTTGGTTTTTGCTAGCAAAAATTGATTAAGGTGTGACAAACGAAATGACTTTCCGAACAACCCAGTATTAAATGATTTAATGATTTGTACTTTTCAATTCATACAAATATATGTATGGAGATTATTTTTTACATTGATGTATTTTCCATGTAATCCATGATATAATTTTTCCAAATTAGAAATGGTAGTGTAGTTTGATAGTAAATTCTTTATCAAAATTATAATAAATTGACTTTAAAGTAACAAATTTATATTAAATAATTTTTATAACAAATTTGAAATGTTTTTTTGGTCTAAGTAAAACATATTTTGTTCAATTTAAAAAACAATTTTACAACATATTTATTCCAGTTTGATATTTATGGTCTACTTTTGTACTTTATTCAGAATAAAAACTATTCAATGAGTTGCTAACAAAAATAGTTTATTAAAATTTTCTCACAAAATTTATTAAAATTTTCTCACAAAATTTAAGAACATTTGTTAAGAGAGATCCATAGTTAAATTTTTTCTGATAACCTACCTACTCTGCAAAATTAAAATAGTTTGATTGTTCAACTTAAACAACAAAACGTTCAAACCAATTAGTTTCTATAAAATGAATAAAATGCATGATAATTACTTTAGGAAATATCTGGGAAATACAGAGTATGAGAATGAAGTTTTTTTTTTTTCTCTCCTGTTCCTGCAATATTAAAGGACAAAATTTGACAAACGAAAAAAATGTACAATTTATATAATATTTTATGCCAAATATTATATATAAGAAAGATAATGTCG